>QFET01002703.1:0-69704 GCA_003316355.1 Tuber calosporum
GGTGGGACCAAGAGCATAGGGGGAAGGAGCTGGTCTGGATGGGCAGTCCCGATAGAGGGCGGAATGATCCCCGTAACAGTTCGGGCAGCAAGGGGGGGAGGTCAGGCAGCAGTTGAGCACGGCCTTCATGTTGCCCCAGTTGTGGCATGAGGGATTGGAGCTTCTATGGTCGGGTCTTGTGTGATGGAGAGAGCAGAACGGGCAGACTTGGTGGGGTATTTTGCATCGTGGGGCCTCATGGCCAAAGGCCCAGCAGTTGTGGCATTGTGTGTAGGGAGTGGAGGAGAAGGACCATTCAGACCGCCTATTGGCTGAGAGATGAAGGACCAGTAGTAGGAGGGAGGAGGCAGGCTCAGGGGTGGTAGTTATGAGTAGCGAGCAAGAGTGTTTGCGGCGTAAGGCCGGATCCCTATTGAGGAACCTAGCGGACAGGATATGAATACCAATGGAGTTGAGGATTGACGTGGAGAGGCAGGAGAAGAGGTTATCTTCAATCTCGTAGAGGCATGTGTAGGGAACAGAGTGGATCGCAATCTGAATGGCTGTAGGAGCTGGGCAGAAGGGCAACCAAGGGTTGTCCCCTACTGGGAAGGATTAGTTGAGGCACCTGGTGAGGGCAACAAAGTATGGGGCATAAGAGAGGGCAGGAACTTGGCAATCAAGGCCAGTTAGGGAGACAGAGCCACGGTCGTTGATAGAAGCCTTGAAACCATGGGGAAGGGCGGAGTTGGTAACGACAGGTACTGAGGCTGCCAGGTCGGGAAGAAGGCCAGAGATGACAGCTACATCAGGGCGGAGGGCTGGTGATGAAAGGGGGGCAAAAAATCTGCTAGTTGCTGTGGTGAGCGGGGGTGGAGGCGGTGGTGGTTGTGATTGAGGGGAAGGGGAGCCAGGACTGGAGGAGGCAGCAGTGGCTTAGTTGGCAGCTGCAGCCGCGACCTTGGCTGCAGATGGAGGGCTAGTTGGGGACTTTCTCCTATTCCTTCTACCTACTACGATCTGGGCATAGGAGGCGGTGGAAATATCACGGTCGCGGAACTGATCGCCAGAGAAACCATGGATTACCAGAAGGCTGCCTTCACAGGCAGGGGCAGGAGGTGGGGGAGGAAGGGCAGATGGGGGCGCCGGGTGCCTCTTGGTTATGCCAGGACGGGAAGGAATTGTGGGACGAGTGGTGGTGGCAGGAGGAGGTGCAAGAGTGACATGTTGGGCCAGGTCACAAAGCTCAGAACGGATTGAGGCCAGGCTGGAGGCTGCAGGGTCAGCAGTTTGAGTGGAGTTGGGTAAGGAGGCACTGAGAAGTGTGACAGCTGAGGAGAGGGAGTCGATCTGGGCGCTAAGGGCCAAGATTGCACGAAGGGCACTGCACAGGAGCGGGATCAAGGTGATCTCTCCAGTGGAGAGGTCATCGAGGCCTGGGGGAGAGATGGTGGGGACCTGAGCAGAGGAGAAGTTGATGACTTCCTTGGTTTCGTCAAGGAAGGAGGAGAGGAATCTGAGGTGGGCAGGGACGTCGACTATAGAGGCAGTAGCTGAGGGTGGTGGAGGGGCAGAGGCGAAAAGAGATGGAGGAGGGGGATCGGCTAGGGCAATAACCAGGCCTAGGGTACACAAGGACCTAAGCAAGAAGAGGTGTTGGTGGGATCGTGGGAACTGAGTACACTTTTGACGTGGTGTTGTAAAATGTTATGGCAGGAAAATAGGGGAAGTGAAGCGTGTCCTAACTACAGGCCGCCTAGAGGTGTTTACTAAGGCACTCTTCCCTCAACCTTAACCGTGGTGACTCACATCTATGAGTCACACTCTCGGCATGACTCATATTGAGTCATACTATGAATTCTATCAGCAGACTCCTATGAGTCAACTCCGCAGCGTACTAAACTAATCAAAACTTATAAAACAAGTCATGTGCCCTAAAGTGGTAACATGTGCGAACCCAATGACAATAATTTAGTCATGTGCGAAAATCATTACATTATATGACTCACAAGTGTGGGTCTTGCCTCCGATCAACCAATCACAATATAACAATGATTGCACTAGTGTGCATCATATGAAACCCTATGAATACTACTGTGTCATAGTGCGAAATATGACAGCCTTGTTGAAATTTCTTATTCGTTTTCATATGAATATTTCCTAGAACATATCGTATATTCTCTTACTTGGTTAGTGTTTCGGCAATACCTATTACACCGCATACATTACTGCAGCTAGGACATACTATCCGTTTATTTCTGTTATATTTCATTATTATGATAAGGATTCTTATGTATATTTCTTTATCTGGTATTCGGGTTATTTCGCTTGCTTCTCACATATTTTAACGGTTATTGTTCCGTATTTTGTGTCTTATCATCCACAACGAAACCCCTCTCACAACTTTAGATTTATATAAACTTTTGGGATTTTCTTGGCAGGTTTTCAGGGTCAAATATATTCGCACTTATGTTTTTCCTACTGACGTTACGGTAAAACACGTTCGTACTTATATTTTTCCCTTTTATATTCTTTTAGATAACTGGAGGGCACACTCTTGTATATATAGGGGCTACCGCCAACTTTTCTCACTTAGAAGAATAAGGAACATACTACCTACCAATCTACCTTCATAAATCTACCTCTCCTCAACAAGGCGTGCCCGCAGTACTCGCTTAGTATTGCGTTAGTATATTCCAATAGATATAAGATCGTGCCCATACACATTTGAACAAGCCTTATGACTTATAACTATGAGTCATGTGAAATCCTGCCTTGCTTAGTCACTAATCATGACATATATTTCTTGTGGATTATATACCTTAGTTGTAAGAAAATTCTGCCAGTTCTGGTTATCCGTATAGACTTTTACTGGTTTTTCTGTTCTGACAAGGTACAGCTTCAATTCCTACAATTCTTGTAGAATGGCAAGGAGTTTCTTATCATAGATCTCATGTTTCATGCAACGAGGTTCAATTTCTGGAAGTGGAATGCCACCTGATTTACTTTTGAGTCTTTGTACTTAGAAAGAACGCATCCTAGCGCAAGGTTGCTAGCATCGATTTCAACTATAGTTTCTCTCTCTAGGTCAAAATGAGAAAGTAAAGTGGTTGGGATAAACCTTTGATTAAGTTCATCAAATGCTCCATCTTGTTCTGGTCCCCAGCTAAATTTCCTAGGGTGACCTTTCAACAGTTCGGTAATAGCTTTGCAGATTTTAGAGAAATCTTTAATAAATATCGGTAAAAATTCGCAAAGCTAATGAATATTTCCACCTGCTTGTCATACCTTGGTACCTTCCAATTCTTTATACCTTCAACAATACTTTCACTCATGGTTACCCCATATATTACCATGATGTATCTCAAAAGCTCCATCATGTCCATGTGATATATGGACTTGGTGGCTGATACTGCTAGATCATATTCTTCTAATCTAGATAGAACTTTTTGGACCAATTCAAGATGTGCCTTCTCAGTTTTGAAGTAAATCAGGATGTCATCAAGGTATACCACATCCCATAATCTAAAAGTTCCCACAGAACTTTGTTCATCATGGACTGAAATGTGGCTGGTGCATTAATTAGTCTGTATATCATTACTTTGTAGTCCAAGTGGCTGTATTGGTTATGAAATATCATTTTCCACTTGTCTCCTTCCTTACTCTAATGCAGATGATATCCATCTTCCAAGTTGTGTTTATTAAATATTTTTGCTCTAGCAGCACAGTCACGGAGTTTGCTCATCACTGGCAGAGGGTATTTATTGCTTAGCTTTAGTTAATTTAACTGTCGGTAATCTACACTGAAGCTCATTGATCCATTAGTATTAGGGATGATACAAATGATGCCTCTGGAGGAAATTTGCTCTCTACAATCTTCCCTTCATACTGCATTTTCTGCAGGTATTTGCTCAGTATATCTAGCTGGAGGGTCATCTTAGGATATGGCGGGCACTGAGGCGGTACTGTGCTGGGTATTTAGTCAATTGTTGTGGTTAAGTATTGTTTAGCTGGCTAGCTTTACAGTTGTTTCTGGTGTGAAGATCATTTTAAAGTCTCGATATTCCAGAGGGATTTCAGGGGCTTAGTAGGATATCAGAGAATCAAGGATGTGACATTGATTATTCCAATATACTGTGCTTCTGGATCATAAACCACGGTTTTTTCTCATTCCAATATCAGGTCTATACCTTTATCCATAACATCACTTGGAAATTTTTTATCTTTAAACACCCATAGCTACACATTCTCAATGTGTGTAAATGGGATGTTCTGTATACTACCATACAAACACTATAATAAGGTCATAATTGCCAACATTTGTAATTTTGCATGAAAGATGACATCAATAATCATTGCACTCAATTTACAACAGAATAGGATGTGAAGAATCTTTGTCCACATTGGCTGCAGTGGTTCCTTCTAAGGTAAAGATTATCCAGAGGCTAATAATAAGCGATTCTGGATAAGTTCCCCATTGTCCTCTATGGTCGTCTCTCCTTCTGGACCCGAATAATGCTGCAGGGATAGGGCTTATATTTCGTTTCCTTTGTTATTGCCACTTAGGACCTATGCGGGTCTTTTGTATGACATTTTCATTGTTATACTAACTTGGATTTATTACCATACCCCTTGAGCTCGTCTATTGAAGCCTCCGCTGTCTACCTCAAAGATTTATCTTGCATGTACTGGGGATCTCTCTACCAGCAGTCTTGACCCCTTGCTGAAGGGTTCCCATACAGCTGCCTTTTGCCCTGGGACCTGCCTGTGCCTAACTGGAGCTGAACTCATATAATTAGGTAATAGTTAGCTTTCTTATACTTTGGGATTCTTCGTGCATCGCCTCAATTACCATATGAGTCTATTGTGCCTACCCTGTGCACAAAGCAGGACTCTTGGTTCAGGCCGGATTTACCATACTCCATTTAGCATATGTACCAGGTAGCCCTAGTTTGCCATTCTTTTCCCAACTTGTTTTTCTTGAGGTTTGGAATCCTGTTCCGTTTGTTCAATATTCCGTTGTCCTGCTAACCTGTTATATATTTTTATTCCTGAAATGTTTTTGATGATCCAGGCTAGACTTGTTATCCCATGTCCTTCTTAAGAAGTCCCTTATTAGCACTGGTCTGTGCACTCTATCATAGAGCTTCGATAGGTAATTAGGCTCTATCAGAATGTGGGTTTAATTGACCGTCTTTCATACTGAGGTCCAATATACACCAAATGTTGCCTATCACTTTCTTCATTTTGAGTTTCAGGTTCCCAGAGTTTGTCCCAGACTAACATAAGCTACCATCCTAGATAATCGTTTCTTACTCGCCTGGAATTCTTAGGTTTGCATTATTCCTGTAGTTCTGGATTGCCTTTTGTGACTCTCACTTGGCTTTCAGTCTCCCATAGAGGGCGTGGAATATCCCCTACTAGGACCTTCCTCATCTCGAGCCCTGTTGTTGATTTCTGATTCGGTATGTGATCCGTAACAGACTACCGACTCGCCATCACTGCTGGTACCCAAAAACCTGTTTAGATGTCTTCCATGTCATCCAGTTCCCAATTCCTGTGCTGGTTGACTTGATTCATCCTCCTCGTAACTACAGTTCACCACTTTGGCACCTTTGTTACCAGGAGTCTTCTATATATGGATTTTATATTGTTCCATTATTGTCCCATAAGTGAGACTTGGGCCTGTTTTGTACAGCACTTCCAAGTGTGATTTACCAATGTGCAATGTGTGCATTGATTGACTTTCTTTCGCTCTTTAATTTTGTTCTTAGGTATTTCTTTATAATCATCAAACCAATTTGAGATCTCTACCTTTCCTCCAGCGTGTGCATTTTTCCCTTTTTCGTCTAGTTTCTTCAACTTATATGCCGCTTTCTCAGCTGCTGTATTAGTTTTTCACTTTTTATTTCCAGCTGTGGTCTTACTAAACTAAGATTCCTCCTCCCATTTTCTTCCCTGTGACTCACTTTTGTCCAGGTTATTTTTTGTGAATAGCCCTTGATGTTGCAGGAACAATTCTTTCGCCTTGGTAATCCAGTAGACCTCCTTGATCCATTCACTGTCTAAATCATTATTTTAAAGTGATAACATACACAGGGCTTCAATAGGGAGTTGCTACTGCATTAGGGTTCTCTAAGCGATACTATATACTTCTGCCTCTATATTATATTCTTCCATAGTCTGAAGGTATTTCTATTTGTCTTCTGGGTACCTGACATTTTCCATATCAGCTATGGCCTTATGTGCCTTATGAGGTACTGACAATCCATTCGTAACTTCGGCTTGAAAGGTAACTCCAAAATAATAACCCTATTGTTTTGAGAATCCAAGGTCCCATGTAACTCTTTTTTCAGTATGTTACTGCAAAAGAGGGCACCTCGATTCCCTCCATCCTTCCCAACGCATACTTGATGCTCTCTTCTTCATCCTCCTATTGCCATTGGTATCTCCCTAAGTTGTCCTTGCATTTAATAATCATACTTACACATTCTGACTAGGCTTGATTTCAATCTTGAAAGTTGTATCTGTTTGGCACTAGTTGGTTGTGGCTAATGCTTGCCCCAGGCAGTCTACACATACATCACCTTCAGATTCGAACTTTGAGGATGGTAACGGTCTTCGTGATGTTTAACCACCTCATCTGGCGAGGGCTACTTCTGTCTTGTAACACTAGGTTTTCCTCTATGGGGTCAGGTAAATTCACCGGGGAAGGTGGTGGTGGTCCTTTTCCACTATTGCTGTTTCCTTCACTGAGATTTTCTCCTTTTCCATTATCTTGAAAGTGCACAAAGCTAAATTCTTCCCTTCCATTATCTGTAGTTCGTTTATCCAATACTCTGTTTACGACAAGTTGTGGATCCACTGCTTCCCCCTCAGTAGGTGGGTGTCTAGCACCTTGTAGTTGCATTACTGTCTGATTTATAGATGCCAACATACAACTCAATAGTCTGATACCGTGTTTTGCTGGTTGAAATAGGCCTCTCTTTCAATACGGTCTGGTTCTAAGTGCTGGTGGTGTTCATTCAACTCTCTTCTGGTCCATACGTGTTCTTCCTTTTCTGCAACCTGCCTTTGCAGAAGTTCTACTTTGTGGTTGGCTAGTGCTCCTTGTAATTGACGATCTCAATCATGAGATTCCTGCCTTGTTGCACTATTATTAGTCAGAAATTTGGTACTTATAGCTTCAAGGTGTGTAGCCCAATGTTCCTGAGCATGTATCTTTTCTACCAGCCTCTTAATTGTTGCCGTTTGCAGAGTGATAGTCTTCACCGCCAGCATCTCCAACCCCATGTGGACCTGTTTTAGTTCTTTACGCATGATTTGCTAACCTCTTTTAATGCAGTGTGCATAGTTTTGGGGTTGGTCTGGCACAACTTATGCCTGGATGGAGTCTTCGTAGTAGGCTTGATGAGTATTATTTATCAATTTCTGTAGGTTTCGGTCGAAATAGCACATGGCTTGCACTATTCATTCTGATAGTTTCTCCTAGGTAGTGTTTCTGGAGTCGGTAGGTCAGGCGGTGTTCGAACCAGTGCCTACTGCCGATATCATTAGCCCAGTAGGTTGTAAAAGGGGGCAGTGAGCCAATGGCGACCTGCAACGTTCTGGTACATGTTCGCTTCCCACAAGGGATACTTCTTCAATATCAGATCTAACCTTGTCTCTGTCCATAGTTAATTGTTGGGGGAGATTTTTTAAAAGGAGAATGGATGTTTTCAAAGTCTTCATGCCGATGGTTTGTGAGAGGTCGGTGTCAAGCTGAAAGCACTGAAGGTTCCCTATTCCTCAATATCGTAGTGATTAAACAGTTTGCAGAGGAAGGTAGGACCGTGAAAGAGTTCATAAATTTATATTAGGATTTGGTAAAAGCAGTCATCCAACATCTCTCTTGTGGATTAATATTTACAGGGAATTTTCGCTGTATGGGTGGCAGTTGTCCAAGAGCTACTGCACGGAGGTCGAGTGCTTACTCTTTACAGCAGATAGGAAATACATTATCAAAGTTGAGAGGTCGTCAATGTGTGTAATGTTTGTACTGTTTAAAACTTTGAGTGTCATTGTATTCTCTAGGCATGAGAGAATGTTGAGCCTTGGCAATAAGGATAAATATTAATAAATTGTTAATGGTAGTGGATTCTAATGGCAAGCAAATCCGACTAGGCTTATAATCTTTTATTTCTAAACGGAGATTGTCTAGGATGGCTTATAGATAAAGTAATGAAGATTTTTAAGTAAAATTTAAGATATTGATAAAATCTCGTCTTCATTGATTGATAATAGCTAAAGCTTGGGAAGAACCTTATTGTTTATATGACGCGTCTAAGTGTACGTGGACTACTTCCAACTTCTTTGCTTCAGGTACTTTACCAACTTTTATCTTCGTTCGAACCTACGTGGGTTAGTCGTTTGACTCTGAGAATATTGTTACCCCAGCAGCGTATCGTCACGTCAGTACTCCATTATTTTCTGATAGTGGGAACCATTTATCAACTGTAGATTTCGTTCCAGATTCCAACGTTTAAACCTATGTAGTCCATCACGGAATTTACCAATGGTTGCTAAGAACTCTAATGGCTAACTTGGCTGGTGACATATTAGGATACTATAGGTTTTCCCAGTATCTTGCAGATAGCTTTTTGGATAATTTAAGACCATGGATCAGTCCAATACCATGTCATATAGCTATGCCTCTCCTTATCAACCGATTCCAGTAGCTCCTCTGAACAAGATTGACATGTTTTCAGGGTCTAATGGAGTCTCATATTTTTCCTAGAACACATGCATCATATTCTCAATTTAGCTCCAACAGTCCCATCACCTTAGCCCAATCCTGTAAAAGCTCAACAGATTAGACCGTAACTTTGCGGACACTGATCCTATTTACTTGATTCCAGCTACATTGGGTCACTTGGTCTCATTGTTCATATTCCAGGATAACAGCATCCAGTCGGACAGACGAGACAATGTATATGGTGTTACAACATGTGGTGCCAATGTTCGGTTTTTTGCCAGAGGAAATACTTTTTATGGTGGGCGCCGAAGGTAATATGTGGGCCCAACAAAGTGGATGGAAAGATATGAGTAGTATCTTAGTATAATTTTTGTATAACAGTACTGGATTCCAGTACATGATACACAATGTACCTAACTGTATTGATGGATAGGTCTTCAATAAACAAGGTAAAAGGTTAGGAACTAATAGAGTGACTGTTCAACTTGTAGTATTAAAGATGATAGTCCTGTATGGCTTGAAAGTCTGAATCATTAAGGGATTGCTAGCTCTTTATATACCAAAGATTGTAGCTAGGAAAATCGAACAAAAGCTCAAACATCCTGTACACCAAACATGCCAATAGAGGCACCATAAGAAGGTAACCATATTATGACAACATTGTGTTTAGGGGCAACAAGATCAAGGGCCATAGCTGAAATGCTAAAACTAACCAAATCTGAAAATTTTAATAAAAATAAGCGAAATATCAAATCAAAGCAATAGATAAAGTGAGTACAAACAATATCAAATATGATAAACGAAGATTTTCAGGAATAGTGGATAACAAGAAGCTAAATTCTAAGAAATCCAAATAAACAGTGGATCTTTTGTATAAAGAGTGTAAGAAATAAGGAAATAGTGGAATAGTGATAAAATGTGAAATTCTATACAGAGGTACAGCTCCTAGATTTTGTATGTTACACTACAGCTCACACTTCAAACCACTGCTATTGTAACATACAAAACACAGGTGATGTACCTCCGCAGTCAAAAACGATCCTTTATATATATTTTTACCAGCCTGTGTTGATTCCTTAGCATTTTTATGGGTTACGTTTTTTACATTCTGCAGCTACTTGAACAGTGCGTGCGCTGCTATTCACAGGGCTGGTGCACTGCTACTCACAGCATGCACGACCTAAATCATAACAACCGAGCTCACCACACCAAACCCCCCCGCCCCTCGAGGACTCGCGGGCCTTCCTAGCATTAAGTATGTTATTATGATATCAAAAAAAACAAATAAAAAACTAGAAACAACACCGGACCAACCACCTCTGCGATCTGTTTCCGTCCCGGGTTAGGCCAATTATGCTTTTTTTTTTTCCAGGAACCGCTTTGGGGGAGGCGAAGGGTAAGGTTACTCGAGGCCGATCTGGGTAGCCGTGCATTACTAATAATTCATGTACACACCGGTATCATTATCATCATACTGTACTTAGAGGCCTTTCACGTGCTTGGGAATAAAAACCTAACCCTGTGCTCTCATCACTCTTCTGTGGGATCGTAAGATACCGTGGGGAGAATATGGATGAGGTTGTTAATGATTTGGATAGACTTATAATGCACCACGCAGGGGAATCTACTGGCGAGGGTGTCAAAGGTTAGTGAGGGTGGATTTCTTTTTTCTTTGAAGGCTTGGAGAATATGTCTTTTCGTTGTTTTTTTATTATTCCCATTCCTGATCTCCGTGGGGTGAGACCTGGTTTGATAGAATATGAGTCCCATACCGTCCAAGACCAATGCCCGAGAGTCTCTATTTTACGCCGGTTCAGATGGACCAACAGCATAAAGCAAATGTTGTGTTACGGCATTATACTTTATCTTCGGAGTGTGGGTAGATAAGCTGTGGTGGCGGCCTAACACCCTACTGCAGGGCTGGGATAACTCGAGTTTTATTTTCCAAGCTACAATTGCTCGCGGCGAGAACGATTTGTGGGCCAACAGAGCTGGAATTTGTTGGATGCAACCAGAGAAGAGAAGTGCTATTTCAATCGCGGACTCTGGGGCTGTGAAAAGCCTTATGATCACAGCCTAAGGGATGGGGTGTGGGATAGGGTCGATGGGGCATTGTGCGCTGGGCACTGGGTATGGAACTTTGATATCTTTCTTTGTCCCGTTGATATCTCGCATTACAAGTATTTAGCGGAATTTCTGGGGGCCTCACAACTTGATCTTGCCACGAGCGCAGTGCAGCTACAAGACCGTAAGAACCTGAATAATCGGTCCATGTGCTGGTGCGTTAAAACAGCCTCTCCTAGCAAGGTCTGGGGTTTTTTTCTACTCCCATTTGTCTCGGAGGGCAGGTCTTTTGGTGTGTTTCTCGCTCCTTTTCTAGAGAAGGAAATTTTGGACTGCCTAGTACATGGTCCGTTTATTCGAGCTCTCACGATATTATATATTTGTAGCCGAACTGCGCTCACAGAAATCGCCACCAGAAGCCGAAAGGGCATTTATTAACAGTCTCCCCGAAAAACTACCGATACCCATACCCCCCAACATGCTCACACACAATAAGGCCCACCCACGCACTTAGGGGCTGTTTGGCGTAAGATGGCTGGGCTTTCAACCCATGGGTTGGGACGCTTATATAGGGAGACTGGCCAATGAGAGTCTCAAATTTATTATATAAGCATCCCAAACCATGGTTTGGTTTATGGCTCCAAAATTAGGAGTTAGCTCAGAGGAACTCAAAATGAGCGTGTCAGAAAATTCAAGATCAAAATCCCACACAGCGGATAACAACGGCGGCAGCTTATTAAGGCAGCTAACCTTGTGACAGCCTTCACGCAACGTCCCGCAGAAAGGGTTCAGGTTCATCATCCCTCGAGCCCAAAGCCAAGAACAAATACTAACACCGTTCCTTCGTCAACAATTGTTCTGCCGGCCGCTTTCCCACTCATGTAGTCCGCTATGACCCATCCATAAGTCCCGTGGATTGCTGGGTCAAACTCCCCTTGATGAATCCTGAACTTCAATTGCCTCCTGTTTTTCATTGGCAGCTCATTGCCCTTCCAGTCCCCCATCCATATCTCCGTAGCCCGTGAGGTCCTCTAGTCTTCCGCCACCCTTAAACCATCGCATGTATCCATCCATCCATCCATCTATCAACGACGAAACCCCCTCTCTTCCACATTCATGAACCCCCCAACCTCCCAACCCATCAATCAATCCACCGACCGATCAACCCACCAGCCCACCAGCCCATCGGTCCATCAATCCATCAGTCCTCAAGTAGCCCATCACCCAAGCTTAGCGCTAATGCCTTCCCTTCGACCCTTCGATATCCCCAATTGAACATCCCCCTTTCCAAAGATTCCTGTGGTCGATAATATCCTCCGGATCTCATGGCGGCGGAAAAGAGGGCTCTAAAGGAGCCTTTTAAATACTTTCTCGAACACATACTTGTAGAATCAAAACAGCTGCCCTGACATGAGCCGCGCCAACTTTTGCAACCCCCACCCAATTCCTCACCGCTCGTGTAACGTTTTATAAGTGTAACCTCTCACTCAAGGCCCGACCGCTAGAATGAGACGGGAGCATAGCCGGAACTTGCTGATCCTCAGCAGCTTGGCCAGCCCTGCACACCCTTACCCCTCACCCTTCCCACCTTCCCCCCTTCTCCCTTCCCGCGTACTTGTACTAAGCGACAGGGCATGTCCTGCAGGCTAGCAAGGGTCCTTGTAACCGGGTTTACCGCGCTAGCGCTTGGGTACCCACACTGCAGAAATTGAGTGACTTGAAATTATTCTCTCCATGTGTACTAGTACAGTACTCGTTAGCAAGCCGTCCAATCCTAGACACTTGTATTCCTCGACCCATCTGAGGACCCTTTACCTCTCCTATTTCTCACTGATGACCACCACCATAGAAATGATTTTGTACCTCAGCAATTCGATCCTGCGTTTTCCTCTCCTAGGCACCAGTGGCTCTGCTCCGTCCAAGGAGCGCCGGAGAAAGAAACCCTGGGCGGGGATGTATGGTCCTGAATACAACGTATGGATATCGGCGGCAGGTGTTTCCCTCTCACCTGCTTCTGTTGAATTAACTATTGGCATCAATTTTCCCATATCTTTACTTTTTCTTACTGGGCTCCATATCGTGTCCTGAATCGCTCATCGGTGATGTGGGTTGTACCCATGCGAATTGGGTTTTTTTTCTCTTTGATCGACCGTGATGACGACTATGACAATACGCAGGCCTCGCCTAGCTTCCCCCCTTTGTAAGACTCAGGGAAAAGCCCCCTCAGTAAAAAAAAAAAAAAAGGGAAATCCCTTTGATACGTCGCTCATAGTGCAAGCACTGGCATTATGTTCCACGATTACGGCCGTCCGCCGGTAGGCGCTGCTTGTCTAGCTTCGAAGCCCTCCCATTGAAACGCAGGTTCCCTCTTACCTTACCGCCCACCGTAAAGTCTTTTCGGAGATATCATTCGAGGCGCTTGTTATCGCCGATATCACGGAGGAAGAGAGAATGAGGAAAAAAAAAAAAAGGTAAAACTGTAAAGCCAAGAAAGGACAAGGGTAGGGACCATAAGACATCCCGTCCTACTCGGGAATCCTCACTTGAGAAAGTGTGCTGTAATGAGATGTCCGAGGAAACGTTACTGTGTGACTACAGTACTCTATAGTCGAAAGTCATGCGGCTGAAAAAAGAGAGAAAGGGAGATCCTCCGTAGCAAATGCACGAGTACGGTACCGTCTTCACCGGGGCTGGTGACGAACTGGGATCGACAAGGAAGCTTTTTTGTTACCCTACTTTTAACGGATTCACCTTTGCTCGCCAAATACCGGCACTCTGGTATCCACGTTCGTCACCCGCCCAGCCTCGCTGTGGCTGCAGTGAAGACAGTTGGAGGGGAAGCTGAAATTTTTCGAGCACCAAGCACGAGAACAAGCTTGGACCAATCGTGCCCGGTGACATTTTGACCGCCAGCAAACCGACCAAGCAAAAAGTGCGGTGGAGCGGTGAGAGAAGGGAGGGGAAGGTGACAGCCATCGTGTCAGAGCAGTCCTGCCGATGTACGCCGTATGAATGTGGTAAGTGAACCAAAGCACTGCAGAGCACTGCGCGCTCTATCAACGTATTACCTCTCCAAAGGCAATAGTTATTCCCTTGATCCTCGAGTGCTTGGGGGCTGACGAGGGATTATTGCTTAACGAGAGTGGGCAAGAGCACAACGGGCATGCAAGATTGATCGTAGGTACCATCGATATGTCCGTTCATGCAGGGTTATTGATGTGGGACATATATATGGTGGTTAGGTTGCCTTACTGTACCTTTTGCTGAACATCTGCCGTTGCGGGTAGAAGAGCGAAAGGGTGTCCAGTTTCCATGCAGCAGAGTAACCTTGAAGGCACCGCAGCAGAGTGGTGGGATGGAGGGTTGTCGGCCGATAGATAGATAGATAGATAGACAGTAATCGTCGGATAGGGGAAAACAATTGCCACTCTCATAACGCTTCTGGTTTTCTTTTACTTTCTTTTCCCTCTCCCTACTGCACTGAGCAAGAACGATGCTGTGATATTCCCAATAATGAGACCGCACGCTCCTGATCACACTGGCGCTGAACAAGAGACAGTGCCCTTCCATCCTCGATGTAACAACAGGTCCAGCAGATATATTTCCAGAACTGTGAAGACTCGCAAGGATGGCAAATGATCCTCTCCCCTGGCTCTCTCAGCCTTTCTCCATTCGCTTTTCCATTCCCTCCTCTCCCCAAGACCCTGGCTGCCATACCAGTATCGGGCTGGGGGAGAACCTGACGTTTGCCAATTGCTAGGGTGATTCGGGGTTTGGGATTGTTTGGGCCCATTTTCAATTTTAGGAGCATGGGGTGTGATTCTGCTCACGAGCCTGTACTCGGGTATCCGCTCTTGTGCATCGGATCTCTTGTTCCTGCCGTTACGGTAAGAAGCCACGGCTGACGGTAGGATGCCGGCCGGGATAGGAACCCGTGATTCTTGAGCGCTAGTCACTCGATTGGGTGGCAAAGTGAAAAAAAAGAATGCGGGAGTGAGAATATGAGGTTCTGTCTGATGGCGGAGTACGAAATATGTAAGTCTTTGTCCGTTCTAGGCTTTTAGCTGGCTGACCGACCCGTTGACTGGCAAGGCCATGTGCAAGAAATGAGATTAGTAAACATATCGCCCTTCCTAATTAGCCTTGGGAAGAGAGAAATCAGTCGTGGGCAAATAACCATTTCACGTTTGTTGTTTGTCTCGTTCCTTCGGTTCATCGTCTTGCCTCACGAGCATGCGAAGAAAACGAAAAACCATAGGCAATTCCCATACTCTAACAAAACTCTTCATCAGTGCTCAAGAAAGGTACACCCTCCCATTTCATCAGGGAAAAATAAGATAATAACATCGGCAACCCAATAACATAACCACAACTCGAGAAAGTATCGTATGTGTGCTGCGCACGCTTCAGACATCTCGTCTTCAACGGCACAACCACACCAACACAACACAACCGACCGAGGACCCAGAGTAAAAAAAATTGCCAAACGACCCAAACGATCTTCTTACACCTACCTACCGCCATTTCTCAGACAACCCATTCAATCCGGATCCAAAAAAACAAAAATAATAAAGAGCGCAGACAACCTTGGTTCGCTTGTCCGTTTTCCCTCGCGATTCGGAGCAGGGAAGGTGGGTAAGGAGGGGAGCGACGTGCATTCTGTGTCCGGCTCTTCAAGATTACACACTGCCTTCGTAGCAACTCAACCCGTCGGGCAAGTGTGCGGTTCCGATACGGTACTCTTGATCCCTTCAATTCGGATCGGGCTATCTAGACATTCCTACCTTGCGTACCCGAGCAGTTAACATATCGCTCTAGACCTGACACTCTAGAGCCACACTGTGCTGGAATAAAAGAACTAAGGAAATAAAGAATTCCGCATCTTGATACTTCTCCGTAGTTCGGGCATGATACCAAGCCCTAAACCAGAATATGCATAAGTTACTTGCCAAACGACAAAGCGATAAGGTACCATAAAAATTAGGCCCGGTTCGGCATGTCAGAAATACTGTAGTATTTCCTCTTTTATGGCAAATTTTTGGTAGTATTTTTATTTTGGTTTGGCCTAGTGTTCGGCATGTCAGAAATACTGTGGTATTTTTCCGAAAATACGGCTGTATTATTTATGATAGTATTTCATGTTGTAAATATATCTGAATATAAAAATACATGATTCCTTTATACTATATTGTTAGATAATTAGAATTTCTTTTGATTATATTCAAGATCTTTCATAGGTAAATATATTATATTTGTTTTTCAAAAATCAAACAAGGCCATTTCTTCCAAATTTAAACTGTGCAACCAAGTATCAGCTTCTACCATTATCACACACTCATCTACATCAATTATGGAAGAAATTCGAGAACCAATGGACCACTAGAATCAGATACGCCTTCAATTCAATGGCAAATTCATATGAAATATCGCAATGGCTGTTTCAAATATAACCGGTACACAGCAGGAGGTTTCGGAATGGCGAACATCGATACTTAGTGGAGCAGGATATCTCGAACAACTTTTGGATCTGACAACCAATGAGAGGTGAGTTATCGAAGTTCTGAGAATGTCTTGTAGAGTATTCCTGCAGCTATGAAAATGGTTAGAAGGTGAGCAACTTCTATCATTGACAAAGTTTGTTAAGGTTGAAGAGCAAGTTGCTATGTTGATTTGGGCGGTTGGTAGAAATGCCTCCAATCGTGAAGTTCAGGAAGGTTTTCAACAAAGTGGTTATACCGTTAGCTGGTAGGAGTCTTTTCATTTAATTTGATAAGTTGTGTAATATGAAAGCTAATCAATTTTGATATATTAATAAATACTACAACCTGGTTTTAAATGCTCTTATCAAGCTGCATACAAGCTATGTAAAGCTCCATGACAAAGAGTGTCTGTATGAGATATCGAGAAACATCAAGTTTTATCCATACTTTAAAGATGTACTAGGTGCAATTGATGGTACAAATATATTAGCACATGTACCTGGTGAATATGTAGGACTATTTCGAAATCGCAAGGGGCAGATCACACAAAATATTATGGCAGCCTGTACATTTGATATTAGATTCTGCAATGTTTTGGCTGGAGGGAAGGGTCAGCTTATGATGGCAAAGTCTGTAATGACGCATTCGACAAGGATTTCATAATTCCTCAAGGAAAGTACTATCTATGTAATGCAGGATATGCATTGAAGCAAGGGTGTTTGACACCATATTGGGGAGTTCGGTATCACCTTCACGAGCAGTACCAATCACGCAATCAGTATAGTTTTCTCTCCTAATAGTTCATTCTCTTATGTAGCTAAAGTTTGCTTTCAATTGCCATAAAAATACTATATATGGAATTATTTAATGGGGGCTAATAATATATATAGATTAGGCTACGATTCAAGGAGGAATTGTTTAATTTGCGGCATTCCCAACTAAGGAATGGGATTCAGCTGATATTTGGTATCTTTAACTGGAGATTTCCATCTTGAAAACGCTACCTGAATATCCATATCTGGAACCAGTATTGGTTACTATTGTTAAGGCTGATAAGGCTAACTGAAACTAGCAGGGCTAGTAAGGGGTTAGTTTGTTTTATGATTGGTTTCAAGTATCATTTAATACTTGGTTTGTTTCATGATTGGTTTTAAGTATCGTTTGATACTTAGTTTATTTTATAATTGGTTTCAAGTATCATTTGATACTAAGTTTGTTCTTATATTGGGTTTCAAGTATCAGGCTGACACCCAATATATTTTATGTTTTGTTTCATGTATCAGGCTAACACCAGATATGTTTAATATTTTGTATCGTGTATCAGGATGATACATATTTTGTTTGCTGTACCATTTAGGTGCATGAGGTATTTGTTTTATTGGAGGACTTTACAAGCAGAGCTTGGTTATATCAGTTGATTGGAATTCAAAGGGAAGGAAATGGAAAGCTTGGAAAAAGCGAGATCATGTATTTAAGACTGCCACTCTGGAGGTTTGACAGGGCAGACTTCGACAGACAGAGTTTTCTATATTCCTGGTTGAATGGTTACTTCTTTTCAATTCGGACTGAACCACAGCAAGATAGTTGAGGACTAATCGAAGCTGCCGAAATAGGAATTGAGGGCTTTTAAACAACTTATCGCGATCTCCGGTAGTAATACTCATGTGAAGTCCAGGCAGTTAGGGATCAGAGTTACCATCGTTATACCTTAATGAGACAAATTCCTCTTGTTGCCTGAAATACCCAGGGAGGCGTTACATTTTTTTTAACTTCAACAAGTAGTTGAGTTAGAAGCACGCTGAGGTTTGGAAACCTCAGGCTTGCAAGCAGTTGCCCAGGATAGGTGACGAGAGACTTCAGACGAGGTCAGGTCAGCAGATCCTGCAACAGGAACTTACCATTAAGAACTGCAGTCAGAGCACCAAAGGCGACCAATCAAGAGCATCAAGTTTCAAAGTATCCGAAGCAGGAAGACAGTTATCACAAGACCGAGTAAAGCAATTGCATCTGGAATCGGAGAAGAACTAGCTAAAGAGAAAGTGAGGACTCCCGGAGAGTTCCAGGGTACGGTAAAGGGATTGAAGGGAAAGCAACTAGCAGCTCCGGAGGACGATCCAAGCAGCTCACACTGCGAAGAGAGCTCTGACAGGACTAATGATTCTGACGACATGTTGAATTCAGGACCTAGTAATGCACCAGTGGCTAGAGAGCCAATACAAACAACTACAGTGAAGCTTAGCATCAAGGTTCCTACATCAAAGAAGTTCAGCGGTGAAGGAGAAGACCTTAAGCTAGAAGCGTTCTATCGTTGGTACCAGTCAGTCTAGTTATATCTATGACTAGATAGAGTCAATCCAAAACAGATGGAGCGGGAAACTATTGGATACTGTAGACAGATGGAAGAGCTCCGGAAGCAGCTTTTCAGGATGCAGAAAACTATGGCGAAGACTTAATCAGAGATCAGCTAATGGATTGGTTAAGATATCGATTCCAGTCATCCAGACAGAAAGATGACCTTTATAAATGATTCTAGGAGAATGAGTAAGTCAAGAATGGAAATACGCAGCGCATCATAATGTTAGCTACAAACCTGTTGATGTACCAAGCAAGATTACCAGAAGGCACGATTTCCGAATTTGCCTTCATCCAAAGGTTCTTCCTATGCATGCACAGTAAGCTAATGCGAGATGTTGAAATATTGTATGATTCTAGCAAAGTTTTCCAGACGACGATAGCCTATGCAGAGAGAGTTGATGCAATCCTACATGATACAGGAGCCTATGGTAAGGATAACAGAAAGATCAATTCAAGGAAAACAACTCCAAGAAGGACAACAAACTTCAAGGGAAGAAAATAGGAATCAAGTAAGACCAAGACTTCCAGAGCAAAAGGAGCATCCTTTACCTGCCAAGGTAAAGGACATATGGCAAAGGATTGTCTAAGCAAAAGCGACAAAGGCAAAGGAAAGACACCCACGAAGGAAACCTCACCGAACTGAGTTGAAGGAGTCAGCAGCGAGGATGATGTATATGTCAATACCCCAGAAGTCGCAACTAATGCATCAGGGCAGAATACGCTGCCCAAAGATGACAGGAATCAGACAACATTAGTAGGAACGATCCTGATTAATGGCAAACAGGCGATAGTCCTATTTGATACAGGAACAATAGGAACAAACCTATGGAGCGCAACCTTTGTCACTACATATAGAATCCCATGTACTGAAATGACAACTCCTGCAACTATTCATATGGCTATGAAAGGGTCACGATCTGAATTCCAGAAAGAAGGCAATGTTATTATAGCGATTGGGAAGCTGAGGACTAGTGGCAATAGAATGATAGTGGGAAACTTAGCTAAGTACGATGCCTTGATTGGAATGCGATTCCTATTGCGAACCAAAGCATCAGTCGAATGTGGAAAGCTGATGATTCATTTTCCTGACCATAAGATATGGCTCAATTGCATACCAACAAGTGTGAGAATTCGACCAGCTGTGACAAGCACAGAATAGATAATGGCTCAATACCTTTAGGTATTCCCAGATCCGATTCCTGAAAGGTTACTAGCTTTAAGGAAGATCAACCAGAAAATCAGATTGAAGGATCAAGAGAATCTGAAGACGATGCCAACAGACACAGTACTAGAAAAGTATGAGATTCAACTCAATGCATGGCTGGTGCAGTAACAGCGAGAAGGAGTCATCGGAAGAGCAGAAGTGCTAGGAGCAGCACCGATGTTTGTGTCCATCAAAGGGAAAACTGCTGGCAGGATCAGATGTCTAGCGGACCTTACAGCAAGATATGACAACACTCGGATGGATGATGAACCTCTTCCGAACCAAAAAAGAGGACTCAATGTATTCGCAAGGGCGCAATACAGAAGCAAGATCGAGCTAAGCGATGCCTACTTTTAAACCAGGGTTCACCGTGACGATGTCAAATATAACAGTTTCAAAATAATCTTTGGAGGTTTGGTCAGCAAAGTGATGTTACAAGGAGACATGAATGCACCAGGAATATTCATGAGGATCATGTCTGATCTACTCGAATATTACCAAGGAGAATTTGTGGTGGTTTATATTCATAATATACTCATATTATCCGATACAGAGACCGACCACTTGAAACACCTTAAAGCGGTCTGAGACAGGTTGGAAAAAGCGGAGTTCTTTGCGAGCAGAAAGAAGTCAGACTTCTTTGCAAAGGAATTACAAGTATTAGGCCAGGTCATTCATGACAAGGGCCTTAGTGCATTCCCTGTAAAGATCAGGAGGTTTGAGGAGTGGGAAACACTGAAGGATAAGAAGCAATACCAGGCGTTGCTACGATTGATAAACCACATTCGTCAATTTCTACCACATATCGGCACGATAACAGCACCCTTGACGGCGCTTACTGGAAATGAGGAGTTTTTCTGAACACCAACACATGATCAATGCATCGAGAATGTGAAGGAGATCACCAAACTGAAGCAGGTCATGAGACCGATCAACCACACCTCAGGGCAAAAGATATGGCTCATTACGGACGCCTCGGACTTAGTGGTAGGAGCTTGGGTAGGACAAGGTGACATAACTGAAATACAGAGGCCTGTAGCATTGCACAGTAGGAAATTCACCCACTCACAAATGAATTATGGAAGGACTTATAAGGAGGCACTTGCAATTATGGATGCCTTAACATCCTTTGATCATATTCTAGCAGGGCTAATTTACGATCATAACTGACTACTAACCATTGGTGTACCTGAAGACAGCCATGAACCCCTCACATATGCAGCTGAGGTGGCAAACCCATTAGGGAAAATACGACGCAAAAATATGCTATAGGCATGGGAAGGGAAACTCTTTAGCTAATGCTCAATCCTGTCTTTATGGGCAATTCAATCCATAACCAAACTACTCTCAAGACCCTACCAACGAAAAAGATTCAAACCCTCACAACATACCTTTTACATCCTCAAATATTTTGCATTTCGAACCACTTCCTATTGCAGAACCACTTTCTTCGGAAAACTGTGATTGCTCTATCTGGGCAGGAAATGATTGGGGGGACACAGTCACCCAAGAAATCAGCGATGATGAGAGGAACCAGGCTGCCATGCACTGGAGTGCATGTTATGATTGGTAGTGTACCATCCATGAGGACGAAAAGCTCAGAGATAAGATTGTTCTACCCGAGCTAGTCTCTACTTACGAAGAAAGGAATTGCATTTTGCTACACCCACAGCGGGTACTGAACCTGGATGCAATCAAGCGACCTTTGAATGAACAACTAGGAGACATAAGTTCGGGATACCAGGACCAGGAGAGTCCTTACCAACAGCCAGCTAAGGAGCCTAAGCGGCCCCTCTAATCCAATGCGGCACTTGGCCAACCAAGGCTCATACCAGTCATCGAGCCACCTACCCTCCCTCACCACCAGTATACCGTCTATAAGCTTTATGATAACGAGGAGGAGGAAGCACCACGCATGGAGTGATTACAGGATGAATGGGATACGGCAGCTGTTGTGGCAGAGATGAGCAGCCAATGGAGAAGACAGATGGTAGAGGCCAACAGGAATGATGACCTTTACAAGCAAGGTTCTGACGCTAGCAACACTGGGAGAGGTGGCAAGCTGTCCCACAATAGGATCGGCGATGGACTGTTGTATGCAACGACCAGGGGTGGTCAAGATTGCCCTTCATACCCAAGGGACATGCAGTCAATGGAATTACGCTCAGGGAGATCGTTATTGATGAGATTCACATCAGTGGACAATTCAGCGCAGATAAGAACCTAAGCTATGCCACAGATTAAATATTCTGGCCAGCGATGAGGAAGGATTTTCGAGACTATATTCACCAATGCGATTTATGTCAAAGGAATAAGGTATGAAACAAGCTTCCAGAAGGAGAGGCACAGTCTATGCCAGTACCCTCCGAGATATTTACCTCCTAGGCTATTGACTTTGCAGGACCATTAAACAAGTCTGGAAACAACAAGTACGACACAGTACTAGTAGTTGTGTTTAAGGCGGTTGGATTCACTTGGTTTATTCCTATACACTAGAGCAGTCAAGCGATTGAGACGTTCACCCACCTCCAGCACCATATCTTCACACCACATGGAGTACCTACTTCGATTATTAGTGATGCTAACCCACGTTTAACATCACGATTCTGGGCCCAAGGCAGGAAGTCTTTGGGTATCGAGCACATTAAGGGAGTACCTGGACACCACGAAACCAATGGCCAAGTTGTGAGGAAGATTAGAGAACTTAAGACCGCCTTAAGGAATGTTGATAACAAGTACCAGAAAAACTGCTTACTTACGCTTCCCGAGTTAGCAGCCTACGAGAATGTATGACAGTTTGATGTCATGAAAATGTCACTGTACAGAGCACTGTATGGACGAGATTACCCTATGCTGTCGACTATCAGAGTCAGAAACACTCAGGTGCCTGCCTCCGATGACTTCATGAACAGACATCAGGAATTGCGAAATGACGCCTATCAATCTGTCAAGATGGCGAGATTTAGGAGTCCCAGGATGGCAGCAAGAAGAAGGACCACCCAGACACCCATTGATATGGGCGAACAATTGTTATTCTGGGGAGACCTATTCAGTTCTGAATCTGGTAGAAGTAAGAAGCTGGAACCGATATGGCAAGGACCCATTGAGGTTTTGGAATACGATTCCTACACGCAGAACTACACAGTCAACATAGATGCTTGGATTTGCCTACGGAAGGAAGGAGTATTACATTGCCCTATGGTTAAGAGGTTCATAGAGAACGATGATAATATGTTCCCTGGCAGGGCCTATGCGAAACCAGCACCCATCCTGATTGGAGAGGTACCGGAATGGGAAGTTGAGCAAGTTTTGGATCACCGCCAGTACAATAGAAGGGACCAGTTCGTTATTAAGTGGAAAGGTTATCTGGATTCTGATAACAGCAGGGAGCTGGTTGAGGGATTGGAGAATGCTATGAACCTTGTTCAGGTATGGTGGACAGATAACTGTACAGACGACTAATTTCCTACCATTACAGGATATAGCAAGATCAGATTCATGCTAAAGGTACCAGTTTATGGAGAGTTTGCTGATGAAAGAATGGTGAACGATGGATTTTGGAAACCCTACTTAGAGTGCAACTATGAGGACTCTGGGGTGTCAGATGATGGCAAGGGTATCAAGGCTTACTTTTGATATTGATTTTCGTGATTAGGGAAATTGATTTTTGTTTTTGTTTTTGGAAACAGTTGTTTTATTTCAAGGGTGTAACCGGTATTGATTACTATTGTTAAGGCTGACAAGGATAACTGAAACTAGCAGGGCTAGTAAGGGGTTAGTTTGTTTTATGATTGGTTTCAAGTATTGTTTGATACTTAGTTTGTTTTATGATTGGTTACAAGTATTGCTTGATACTTAGTTTGTTTTATATTGGGTTTCAAGTATCAGGCTGACACCAGACATGTTAAAGGTTTTGTTATATGTGTATCGGGATGATACATATTTTGTTTGCAGTACAGTTTAGGTACATTAAGCATTTTTTTATTGGAGGACTTTACAAGCGGAGCTTGGTTCTATCTATTGATTGGAAATCAAATGGAAGGATATGGAAAGCTTTGGAAAAAGCGAGATCATGTATGTAAGACTGCCCCTCTGGAGCTTAGACAGGGCTGACTTCGATAGAGAGAGTTTTCAATACACTTTTCTTGAGCAGTTACTTCTTTTAAGTTCGCACGAAACTACAGCAAGTAAGTCTACCACTTAGCGAAACTGGCATTATAGTAGTGGACGACTGTTAAAAACTTATCGAGCTCTCCGTTAGTAATACTCACTTGAAATCCTGACAGGTTGGGATCTGAGTTACTATCGTTATACCTTAATGAGACCTATTACTCTTGGTGCCTGATACACCCCGGTAGGGGTCACATGCACTAGCTATGTCTTACATGAAATCGTGATCCCAAAAACCAAAAACAAAGAGAACCATGGACACATAAGACTCTAACTGGACAGCTAACTGTCCATACACCTTGTACGGTAAACTCAAATAAGGAAAAACCACCCCAGGCAATATATACAAATCCTGCCTTCAGGTAAGCAAAGACAGCAAGTTTTTGAGAGTTTAGGAATGAGAAATAAAGGAGGGCAGAAGACCCTAGGGGGGTGGGGGTGACCAAGGGAGGCAGAGGTGAGGGAGATAACAGCAGCTTCTCATGGGGGAAGCCATCCTGCGTCTCACTCAAATAGACGACCAGTTTGAGGTGAAGGGGTATAGAGGACCAGATGGGTTTGTTTGGGCCGATCCGTATGACGCCTGGGAGGTGGTGACTGCTGGTGTCAACGGTGGCCGAGCAGGAGAATATAGCACACTGGAAGTCTTTATCATTGTCCCAGCACCATGGCCAGAGGGTGGGCTCCCCTTCAGAGGCCCTTGACGTATGGAGAGTCAGGTAGCTCTTATGGGGACACATCTGGTGAATGCGGCAAGTCATTCTCTTGCCCATGCCCTTAAAAAGATATGGAAACAGGTGGGGTCTGTAAGGGTAGTAGGATGTGAGAGGGCAGGCCTCTCCCCAGTCGTTAATGAGGGTCTGGTGGGCCCGCATCCTAAGGCCAGTTTAGCGGTTCACATGGCAGGTAGCAGGGAGAGAGGTGCACGGAGGGGTGTGAGATCTGCAGGTGGTATTAGGGCGAAGGACAAAAATCCCAAGGTGGGGAGGATGAGGTGGGCCATCGCATCCACTGGAAGGTAAGGGCAGAGAGGAGGTGAGGGAGGAGCAGATTTCCAGTCGAGAGAATGGATATTGAGTTGGAGACTTCTAGCAAGGTAACACCAGGAGTCAGGCGTACGGGCTTAGAGGAGGCAGGGAAAGTCCATAGTGAGCTGCCCTCGGGCTGGGTCGATAGTCGGGGGTGTACATACCAGTCAGAGTGCAGCAAGCCTACGGCGGTGGGCGTAAAGGAGGGCAATAGGCGGGAGGCAGCTCTCAAGCGAGAGAACGTAGAGTCTAGTCGATTGGAAGCAATTGGTAACCCATCTCTGGAACTGGTGCCGGAAGACGTCCATGTGCCGTATCATTCCATGCGAGGGTACGAAGAGGTCAGCCCCATTCCTAGCTTGGCCGATTTTTTAATTTATAATTTTCAATTTTATTTTATATTATGTATTACTTGTTAAGGTAGAAGAACTCGCAAGTATTGTCAGATATGGCATAAAGAAAACCTTAGAGTCAAAAGGAACAAAGAAAGGAAAGAACACGTCCAAAGTACCTAAAAGTGACTAGCATAAGACACATCACTATATACAGTTAACTAATAAAACTAAACGAAATAAACTCAAGCCCCTTAGCCACCCGGACACCAAAAGGTAAGAATACACTATCCAAAGAACCGCAGCCGAACCAAAGTAAAGACAATCACTCGCTAAAGAGGCCAAGGCAGAGAGGAAGACGAAAGGAGGGCGGCTATGGAAGTAGGAGGGGAAGAGGGGAAAATCATGAGGGAAGGGGAGTGGCGCCCAGGGGCAGGCAGGAGCAGGAGGACGGCGGTGCCGGTTTCGCTGAAAAAGCGACCAAGGACAATACACAGGGAGAGAGATCACCACAGTTGGGCTTCAGGTACAATATCGGTAACACCCAGGAGGAGGCATGCCCCTTCCTGGAGTGTTTAGGGACAGTGGAAGATAGAGTGGCTGAATGGCTCATCCACAATCCCACTGCAGGGGCAGTGGGTAGGGATGCTGGCTGAATTCTAGGTGGGGTGGACTGCAAGTGAGCTCTTGTGGGAGCTCATCTAGTAGACACCCGCGCCAAAGTTCCGCCTAAGGCCCATGAAAGGATAGGGCGACAAGCGCCTAGTAAAGCAGTAATAGACAGGAAAGGTGGCTGTGGCAATCCAGTAGTTGATGAGAAGATCATGGGCCTTCCTCCATAGCGGACGGTAGGCCGAAGACAAAGCAGTACCTTGAGGAAGAGGAGGCGGAAAGGACAGAAGGTATGTCCTAATCAGGGAAGCATGTGAGAGCGAGCCCAGGAGTTGAAGCGCCAGATGAACCAAGGCATCAATGGGGAGGTGAGTGCGTAACGGTGTGAAGAGGGCAGGAGTTCACCAACACTGAGGTATGACATTGGGCAGTAGGCGCCTGCAGAGGTAGAGGAAAAAATCATGTACGCTGAAGCAGAGGAGTGAGGGGCAGTCGGGAGGGAGACGAGCAGCAGAAGGGCTGGCTGATGGAGGAAAGAAAATTAATAGCCGGACAGCCAACCGAAGGCAATGCCTGGCCAAACAATCAACAGGTGAAAGACAAACCTCCACTGAGAGGATCTTGATTGTAGTAGACCAAAAGCAATTAGTGACGCTGCGCAGAACCGAAGGTCAAAAGACCTCCATGGCTTCCAACAGGGAGCGAAAGTGGACCAAAAGGTCAGCTCAATAAGGAAGAATAGTGAGCAGAAGTGAGACTGCCAGAATATGGCAAAGGTGAGGGGAGAGGTCTGCCACAGGGGGCAGAGACACTTAATGGTAGAGAAGGCACCCTGGGCTAGGGAGAGGCGGCGGGAGAAGTGAGCATGAGTAGAGAGGCAGGGGTAAAGCACTAGCCAAGCAATTAGCCCTGGGACTGAGGGGAAAAAAGCAAAGAATCAATAGCAATAGGAGAAGTATCTAAATCCCCACACTGAAGCAGAGTCCTACAGTGCATCAGCTCAGTCTTAGGGACAGAGAAGGAAACATTATGTCTAGAGGCCCTGGGCTTCAGCCTGGCGTTAATAAAGTGCATGGAGAGGACCATCGAACGATTGGACGGAGAGGCCACATTGATGGTGAAGTCATTAACATACGAAAGAATAAGTCCCCTTGGGACTGCCAAGTGCAAAGAAGACACAAAAATAACAAATACCAAAGGAGACACTGAAGACCCATGCGGGGTGCACACAGAAACTGGAGAAAAGGTCCTTGAAGTACCCAGGAACAACAAGGAGCAGGAGTGCACACTGAGAAATGACTTGACCTAGGCCACAAGGTACTTATTGACCTCTTTACTCCTAGCTACCAGTAACCTTTTGTTTTTATTTTTATTTTTATTTTTTTATTTCTTGTATTGCTTATTAAGGTATAAGAACTCAGATGCATCGTGAGATATGGTGTCAAGAAAACCTTAAATCAAAAGCGAAGAATCAAAGTAAAGAACATCTCTAAAGCCCCTAATAGTGCATTGTACAAGACACATTACCACCTATGGTTACCTAAATAAAAGTAACGGAAACAAACCAAGACTCAAAAGTTAAGCTGCAATAAGAAAGTAAAAATACACCTTCTACAGCACCACAAACAAACGAGAGCAAATGAAAATATTATCTAAAGAAGTCAAGGCTGAGAGGAAGACACAAGCAGTGGGGCCCCAGAGGAGGCAGGGAAGGAGGGAAACATCATGGGGGAAGGGGAACGGTGCCCAGGGGCAGAGGGTTGAGAGGCCAACCGAATACTAGGAGGAGAGGGCAGCAAGATTGCTCTTGTGAGAACACATCTGCTGAACACCGCCAGCAATTAACTTCCTGAGGCCCATGAAAGGATATGGCCATAAGCGCATAGGGAAACGATAGTACACAGAGGAGGGGGCGGTGACAAGCCAGTCTTCGAAAAATAGATCATAGGCCTTCCGACGTAACATGCGATAGGCCGAGGTCATGGCAGTACCTGGCGGAAGCGGAGGGTGAAATGAAAGAAGGTCAATCATTATCAGAGGGGTGTGAGAGAGGGAGCATAAGAGAGGGAGCGCCAGATAGAAAAGGGCGTCAATTGGGAGGTGTGTACTTATTGGAGGAGATGGGGCGGCAGTTAGCCAACTTAACAGCCTCATGTTGGGTTGAAGGCGTTTGCAGAGGTGGCGGAAAGAGTCTGGTGGGCAGAACCTCATGAGCGAAGGCAAGAGTTGAGGGAGACGGGCAGCCTCAGGGCTGGCAGAGGGAGGAAAGCATACCAATCACAGGGCTGCCAAACTGCAATGGTGCCAGGCCTAGCAGGCAACTGGTGGTCGACACCCCTCCGCAGATAGGATCTGAGTGGGTGTCGACCGGAAGCAGTCAGTGGCCCATCCCTGAACGGAGCGCCATAAGACCTCCCTGCAATCTAACAGGGAGCGAGAGGGGGCCAAGAGGTCAGCACCATAGACAAGGATGTGGAGCAGCAAGGACACGGCCAGCCTATAGCAGAGGTGAGGGGAGAAGCCGCCCCCTGGTAGGGAGAGCCAGTAAACTGTAGATAAAGCACCTTGTGCCAGGGGGAGACGACATGAGAAGTGAGCGAGAGTGGAGAAAGAGTGGGTGAACCAGTATCCTAGCGAATATACCTGAGACTGAGGGGAAAAAAGTAAATAATCAATAGCAATAGGCGAAGCATCAAAATCCCGACACTGAAGAGGAGTCCTCCAGTGTATCAGCTCAGTCTTAGCGACCGAGAAGGACACACTTTGTCTGGAGGCCCTGTGCTACAGGTGGGAGTAAATAAGCTGCATAGAGCGAACGTTCCAACAATAGAAAGGAGAGGCCACAGTAATGGTAAAATCATCAATATAGGAGTGAATAAGCGACCTTGGGAACGAAAAATGTAAAGAAAAAACATAATTAATAAATGACAATGGAGACACGGGGGACCCTTGTGGGGTGCCCACTGAAATAGGAGTAAATGTTCCTAGAGAAACTTGAAATAAAAGGTAGCATGTAGGCCCAGTGAGAAAAGACCTGACGCAGGCCACCAGGTAGTGATTAACCCCTTTTTGCTACAGGGACTGGGCCAAGAAAGTGGAGTCAACATTATCAAAATCCCCCTTTTGTTGAGAAACAAAGTGGAGACATAGAGGCGTAGACACGGAAAGGAGCGGATGGTCTGAACTAGGGAGGCACAGGCGTCAAAGGAGGAAAGGCCTGAGTGGGAGCATCATTGGTTAGGGCTAAGGAGACCGACCAGGCGAGTGATAGGTTCGAGACGGAAGGCAATAACCCTCTCCAATATCTTGGACTGGGTCTGGACAAGGACAATAATACAGAAGTAGGACAGAGCATCGTATGAGTCTTTGCCAGGCTTATCCAAGATGACCACGTTTGTCTTCTTAAGAGACGGTGGGTGGAAGCCAAATTGTAGAAGCGGGCCAAGGAGAGAGGTAAGGATGAGGGGGTTGGATGCATGGATCCTCTTCTAGACAGAGTAAGGAATCATGTCAGGGCCAGGTGCAAAGGACGAGGACGAGAACGCGAGGTTGAATGCCACTTCCTCAGGGGAAAGTGGGGGGCAGTACCAATAAGGACGAAGTATGGATGGGAGGGAGCTGGGAGGGCAAGGAGGGAAAAGGTAATCAAGGAGTGCCTGGTTCATACCCATATGGGTATCAGCCCCAGGGAGGTAGGGGAAGTGGGGGGTTGAACAACCTAGGGCTAGCCTTTTTGTAGTCCAGAAATGTGGGGAGTAGTAGTCAGGAGAAGGTCCGACCAGTGCGCCTGCCTTGCGGCCTTGATAGCCTTGAAGTAACCACGCTTGGAGAGGCATGCATCATCCTGGGCAGAAGGCACACAGTCTGTGCCCTTGGCTAAATGCGAAGCTGTGTGGAACTCGCTGCGCAGCGTGGAAAGCAAAGTAGACCACTAGGGTTTGGCATGGAGAGAGGGGCGGGCCACAAGAATGTATTGGTGGAGAAGGGAGGGGAGGTGGGAGGAATGTCGGTCAAACTAGATGCTTAAGGAGGAGGACGTAGAGAGGAAGGGAGGAGTGCGGACGGAAAAAACCTAGAGCTACTCCTCCAGGGCAGGCCACTCAGTCAGGGCCCAGTTAGGGGCAAGGACTGTTGGGACTACTGAAGGGTGAGCGAAGGTGAGGGAGATGGGCACATGGCCAGAGCTAGTGGAGGGGAGTGGGGTGTCCCACAACTGAAAGTGGGGGCCCAGGCTAGGGGAAACAAAAGCTAGATCAATGACACTGTAGAGCTCAATAACTCTGGGGATCAGATCAATGACATTGGGGCCTAGCTACAGGCGATTTCTCTTTTCTTTTTTTTTTTTTTTTTTTTTTTTTTTTTTTTTTTTTTTATATCATATATTCATTGTTAAGGTACAAGAACTTGCGTGCAGCACTAGCTATTGCATAAATAAAACCTTAATCCCAAAAACCAAACACAAAGAAAACCAACGGCACATGAAGCTCCAACAAAACAGGTAACTTTCCATACACCTTGTTCGGTAAACTGAAGTAAGAAACGACCAGCCAAGGTTATATACAGAAACTAAGCCATCAGGTAAGGAGAGACCACAAGTTGTTAAGAACTTAGAGACGAAAACAGGGGGCGGGCAGGAGACCCGAGGGGGGTAGAGGCAAACAAATAAGGGGGAGATGAGGGAGGGGACAGCAGCATGTCGCGGGGAAGCCAATCATTGTCTCTTGTAAGTAGGCAACCAGGTTGAGGAGAAGTGGTATTTAAGACCAGATGGGGTCGTCCGCGCCTACCCTAATGACACCTTGGAGGTGGCGTCTGCAGGCATCATCGGTGGCTATGCAGGAGAGTATGGTGTGGTGGAAGTCTTCGTTGTGGTCCCAACAATGTGGACAGAGGGTGGGCTGCCCTTCAAAGGGGCATGAGGTATGATGAGCCAGGTAGCTCTTGTGGGCATGCATTTGGTGAATGCGACCCGCCATGAACTTGCCCTGGCCCACGAAAGGGTGTGTAGCCAGGGATGGTCTGTAGGGGTCATAGGTTGGGGGGGGAGATGCCTCACCACAGTCGTTGATGAGGGTCTGGTGGGCCTGCATCCTAAGGCCAGTGTAGGTAGCGGGCATAGCAGGTATCGGGGGGGGGGGAGGACAGTGGGGTGCGAGATCTGCAGGTGGAAAGGGGGCGAAGGACACAGATTACAGGATGGGGAGGATGAGGTGTGCCAACGCATCCACTGGGTGGTGTGGCCGGACCGGCGGGCAGGGAGGAGCAGTTTTCCAGTGGAGAGGGTTGACATTGGGCTGGAGGCACTGTGGGAGGTGACGCCACGAGTCTGGAGTGTGACGCAGTAGCAGGGATGGAAAGTCCTGGGGGAGCCGCCCTGCGGCAGGGTTGATGGTGGGTGGGGAGCATGCCAGTCTGAGTGCAGACAGCCTACGGCGATGAGGGTACAGGAGGGTGATAGGAGGGAGGCAGCTCTCAGGGGAAAGGACGGAGAGTCTGGTAGAGCGAAAGCAATTGGTAACACATCTCTGGATCTGGTACCAGAAGACGTCCATGTGCCTTAGCATTCAGCGGGAGGGTATGTAGAGGTCAGCTACATAGGTGAGGATGGGGAGGGGGAGGGAGACAGTAAGGCGGTGGCACTGGTGTGCGGAGAGGCCAGCCCCTGGTAGGGAAAGCCTGCGAACAGTGGCAAATGTGCCTTGAGTGAGGGCCAGTCGTTAGGAGAAGTGAGTTGATGTGGAAAGGGTTGGGTAAGCAATTAGTCAAACCACCTGAGGGAGTTGGCGGAATGAAAGACCTACCCAACCAAGTGTATGGTCATGATGCAAGGGGAGCCCAGCTGGTTCTTAGTGCACCAGAGAATAAGCACCGTCTAGGGGACTGAGAAGGGAACATTGCACGCTGCTACGCCACGATTGATCCTGCAAAAGGCTGCCTGCATCAGCTGAACATTGCGGCGATAGTAAGATGATGATACAGTCCAAGCAAAATGATCAACAAAGGAAAGAATAAGGCCCCTGGAAAGGGTGAAATAACGGGAAGAAACATGAATAACAAAAAGCAAAGGAGATACAGGAGACGTCAGAGGAGTGCAAACAGAAACGGAAGAAATAATTCCAGGTGGGCCCTAAATAAGAAGATGGCCTGTGCGGCAAGTAAGGATGGATCTGACTCAGGAGATAAGGTAGTGGTTGGCGCCTTTTTTCCTGAGAACGGAGGAGAGAAAGTCAGGAGCCACATTGTCAGACCCCCCTCATGGATGTCTAGGAAGAGGTAGGAGACGCGGAGCGTGGGGCGGTGTAGGGTGCGGACTATATGGGTGATGGTGGTGAGGGCAACAACGGAGGAAAGGCCCGCAAGGGAGCCAAATTAGTTGGGACTGAGGAGCCCATAGGCCCTGGCAATGAGGGTAAGACAAGAGGTTTCAATTCCCTCCAAAACCTTGGAGATTGTCGCGAGAAGGACGACGACCTTAAAGGAAGCCTGGGTGTCGTAGGATAGCTTACCTGACTTGTCCAATACCGAAACATTGCCCTTGTTAAGGGAGGGGGGGTGGAAGCCAAGGAGGAGAAAAGGGGAGAGGAGGGAAACTAATAGGGAAGGGGTGGTGCGGTGGACCACTTTCCATACAGCATAGGGGACGGTATCAGGACCCGGTGCTAATGAGGAGGTGAAGGCCCTGCGGGCTACAGAGATCTCATCTGAGGACAGCACAGGGGCATCGGAGTAGGGCTGGAGGATGGAGTGGGCGTGGGAGGAGCAACGAGGTGTGAAGAAATGATTGAGGAGAGCATTGCTGATGAACTCAGGAGTGTCAGTCACTGGGAGGATGGTGAAGCGAGTTGTGGGGGAACCTAGGGCTAGCCGTATGGTGGCCCAGAGGGAAGAGGGAGTGGCATTCAGGAGGAGGGAGGTCCAGTGGGCCTTTTTTACCCTCTTTATAGCCTTGAAGTAGCCATAGCGGGCAAGTCTTGCACCAGAGAAGTCACCAAAGGAACGCATAGAGCGGGCATTGCGAGCAGCACAGTGATGTTCTTGCCTGAAAGTAGAGAGGAGGGGTGACCACCAGGGCTTGGCCCTGGGGGACAGGAGCGAGAGGGGGGTGTAGTTGAGGAGCAAAGAAATAACACGACAGAAGCTGGTTTCGAACCATAAGGAGAGAGGAGCGGAGGTGGGGAGGAGGGGGGCGTCAGGGACTATCAGCACCTCAAGAATGGGCGAGCGGGTGGCCCAGTCAGTCAAGGGCCAGTTGAGGTGGGAAGGTTGTTGTGTGTCCTTAGGAAGCGTAAAGGAGAGCATAATGGGGACATAGTCTGAGCCTGTTGAAGGGAGGACAGTGCACGAGGAGGTGAAAAAAGGAAATAATCCTGAGGAGGCAAAAGAAAGATCTAAAACAGAAGGTCTGCCTCCACTACCGAAAGGGGAGCAGGTGAAGACCCAAGGGGTATAAAAGTGCTGATAACCAACCTAGGCCGCCCTTGTGAAGTAAGGAAAAGAAACTGCTAACTCCGTGGAGAGTGGGTCCAGAGTGTCTCATAGGAGGGGTAGTGGATGTTAAAATCGACTAAGGAAAGAATAGGAAACCAATCTAGGGGAAACAACGCAAGAGGGGAAATAGTACGCGAGGAGGGCACCCTGCCGGGAAGTGAGTATGAGTTCAGTACCCGTAGGCGTGGAAATGAAAACTCAAACAGGCTATCGGTTTGGAAAAAGTCAAGGCCCATTGTGTCAGTCCTCCCAAAAAAGCAGGAGGTAAGACACTCATGGAGAGTAAGGCAGAGCAAACTTAACAGGCCACCCGTGGCTTTTTGGGGGAGGAACAAAGGGGCGAGAAGGACTTGAAACCAGCAAAGGTGGGAACACGACCTCGAAAACCCCACGGATCCTGGATCCAGGCCAGGGAAACAGGAAAGGAAAGTTCAACTAAAGAATTAAAATAAGGAAGAAAACACATCCCCGCTACCCAGGCATTTGTGTTGAGCAAGGGAGAGGAAGGATGAGGCCCTTGGGGCTTCCTGCAGGGGAGAGGTAGTAAAGTAATCGATTACTGGGCAGAGCCCATCGAATCATGTGGGGCAGGAGAGGGGCTGGGGGCCACCTGGGTCGGCGGGGCACCATGCCTCAAGGAGGACCTGGATATTCCAGGGGCGGACTGGGCGGGCCTCATGGGCCTAGGAGTGGTTAAGGCAACTGCAGGACCCAAGGGACCTGGAGTGTGTGTAGAGGGGCGTGAGACTGTGGTAGAGCCATGGGGGAGATCTGGCAAGACGTCCATCTTGTCATCATCTATGGTAGGCTGGGTGAGTTGCGGAGCAGGGGGGCGAGGAGCTGGCCTAGAGGGGCACTCCCAATCGCAGGCCGTGTAATGCCTTTCGCAGTTCGCGCAGCATGGGGTTGAGGTCCGGCAGCAGCTGAGTACGGCTTTGATGTTACCCTGCTGGGTGCAGGCGGGATAGGAGCAGCTATGGTCTGCTCTCGTGTAGTGGAAAGAGCAGAAGGGGCAGACTGGGTGGGGTGTTTTGCATGGGGAGGCCACATGATCAAACACCCTGCAGTTGTGGCATTGTGTGTAGGGAGAGGAAGAGAAGGCCCTCATAGACCGCCTATTGGCTGAGAAGAGCGGAACATGTGGTAGGAGGGAGGAGGTGTGCTCAGCGGCGGTGGTTATGACTTGGGAGCAAGAGAGTTTGAGGTGCGAGGCTGGGTCCATATTGAGGAACCTGGCGGAGAGGAAGGGATACGGGTGGAGTTAAGGATTGATGTGGAGAGGCGGGAGAAGCGGTCATCTTCATTCTTGGGGAGGCATGCGATGAGAACTGAATGCATCGCGATCAGAACCGCTAGAGGAGCCAGACGGAATAGGAGCCACAGGTTGTTGCCGTCTGGCAATGATTGGTCGAGGCGGCTAGTGAGGGCCACAAAATATGGGGTGTAAAAGAGGGCATGGACTTAGCCATCAAGGCCAGTGAGGGAGACTGAGCGTCAATCCTTGACAGAGGCCTTGAAGCCACGGGGAAGGGCAGAGTTGGCATCAACCAGTACCGATGCTACCAGGTTGGCAAGGAGGCCGGAGGTAACTGCTGCATCAGGGCGGAGTGCTGGGGAGGAAAGGGCGGCGTAAAATCTGCTACCTGCAGTCGTAAGATGGGGTGGAGAGGGTGGTGCTTGTGGTTGAGGGGATAGGGAGCCAGGAGTGTAGGAGGCCGAGGTGGCTTGGTTGGCAGCAGCTGCCGCAACCTTGGCTGCAGAGGGAGGACTAGTGTAGGACTTTCACCAGTTCCTTCTGCCTACTACGATTTGGGCATCAGAGGGGGCGGCTGTATCATGGTTGGGGAACTGATCGCCAGAGAAACCATAGATTCCCCGGGGGGTGCCTTTATAAGCAGGGGCAGGAAGAGGCAGAGGGAGGACAGATGGGGGCGCTGCGCGCCTCTGGGTCATGCCAGGATAGGGAAGGATGGCAGGAGGAGTAGTGGTAGTGGAACGAGGGGTGAGAGTGACACAGAGGGCCAAGTCACGAAGCTCTGAACAGATTGAGGCCACGCAGGGGGCCTCAGGGTCAGCTTTTAGGGTGGAGTTGGGTAAGCTGGCACTGAGAAGTGCAACTGGTGAGGAGAGAAAGTCAAGCTGGGCGCTAAGGGCCTAAATTGCACAAAGGGCACAATACAGGAGCGGGATCAAGGTGATCTCTCAAGTGGAGAGGTCATCGAGGCAGGAGGGAGAGAGGGTGGGGACCTGAGAGGAGGAGAAGTTAATAGCTTCCTTGGTTACGTCAAGGAAGGAGGAGAGGAACCTGAGGTGGGGGGGACGTCCACCGTAGAGGTAGTGGCTGGGGTAGAGCAGGGGCAGAGGCGAAAAGAGGGAGAGGAGGTGGACTGGCTTGCGCCATTAACAAGGTTAGGGTACACCAGGACCTAAGCGAGGTGAGGTGGCCCTGGGATTTTGGGAACCTTGTACATTTTTGACGTGGTGGTGCAAAATGTATGGGCAGGAAAATAGGGGAAGAAAAGGGTGGCCTAGCTACAGGCTATTTGTAATTTTTTTTTTATTTTTTTATTTTTTTATTTTTATATCATACATTCGCTGTTAAGGTACAAGAACTTGCATGCAGCGCTAGCTATGGCATAAACAAAACCTTAATTCCAAAAACCAAAAAGAAAAGAAACCAATGGTATATAAAGCTCAAACGGTACAGGTAACTGTCCATACTCCTTGTACGGTAAACTCAAGAAAGGAAAAACCAGCCTAGCAAACATACAGAAACCAAGCCATCAAGTGAGAAAAAACGACAAATTATCAAGAACTTGAGGACGAAAAGAGAGTGTGGGCAGAGGGCCCTATGGGGGTCGGGGCAACCAAAGGAGGCGGCGATGAGGGGGGGGATAGCAACATGTCCAGAGGGAAGCCGACCAGCGTCTCTTGTAAATAAGGGTCCAGGTTGCGGAGCAGTGGTATAGAAGACCAGATAGGGTCGTCCACACCTATTCCCACGACACCTTGGAGGTGGTGTCTGCGGGCATCAGCGGAAGCCCTGCAGGGGAGGGTGGTGTGCTGGAAGTCTTCGTCGAAATCCCAGCATTATGGACAGAGGGTGGACTCACCTTCGTAGGCCCTGGAGGTATAAAAGGCTAGGTAGCTCTTGTGGGCATGCATTTGGTGAAAGCGGCACGCCATGAACTTGCCAAGGCCCATGAAACGGTGGGGGGACAGGGACGGTTTGTAGGGGTAATAGTGTAGTGGAGTGCATGCCCCTGCCCAGTCGTTGATAAGGATCTGGTGCGCCCGCCTCCTAAGGCCAGTATAGGCTGCGCGCATGGCAAGGAGAGGAGGAAGAGGAGGACAGAGTGGTGTGAGATCTGCATGTGGCAAGGGGGCGAAGGACAATGATCCCAGAATGGGGTGGGTGAGGTGGGCCATAGCATCCACAAGGAGGTGGGTACGCACCGGCGGAGAAAGAGGGGCAGTTTTCCAGTTAAGAGGATTGACATTAGGTTGGAGGCGCTGTGTGAGGTGATACCACGAGGCAGGGGCGCGAGACTGCCGGAGGGAGCGAAAGTCCCAGGGGAGCCACCCTGCGGCAGGACTGATAGTGGGTGAGGCACATGCCAGTCAGAGCGCTGCAAGCCTACGGCGATGGGCGCAGACGAGGCCGATAGGAGGGAGGCAGCTCTCCAGGGAGAGGACGGAGAGTCTAGTAGAGCGGAAGCAATAGGTAACCCATCTCTGGATTGTTGGAAATCCCGTATGCACTAGGCATGCTTCCTATATTTTCTATTATTACATTTTCCATTCTATAGTCCACCATCCACCACATTCCACTGTCCACGGTCTTCTACCGTCCACCGTCTTTTGTTCTCCGTCAACTGTCTTCCATCTACAGTCCTCAGTCCACGGTCCTCCATCCACTATCCTCCGTCCACTATTCACCACCCTACTGCCCACTATCCACTAACCACCAACTACCATCCACCATCAACAGTCCACCAGACTCTATCCAGTGTCCTTAGTCCTCCATCCTTCGTCTGCCGTTGGTTCATGGTTAGCCCCATCGGATGAAAGAAGACGTTAATTATCCGCCACCTATCTTTGGTCTGGCACACCTCGTTTATTCTTCGTTCGCTGTAGGCAGTTCCTCCACCGCGGCAGCCGTTCCGAACGCGTATTCTAGAGCGGAAAATGTGTTTGCGCATATGGGAAGAAAGGCCATAGGCAGTGGTTTTTCTTTCTACTTTTTTTTCTTTATTAGTAAGTAGAGAGGTCGAGAAGGGAAGCGGGAAATACAGGGTACTGTAACAGTAATTGGGGGCATAGATTGATGGAAGGTGTTGTGGGTTCTTTTGTGTTTTCTTTGTTAGCGGGAATGATTTGGCAAGAAGAGGGTGACTTGCCGGAGAGTTCTTTTGTCTTTACTATGTTGGTATACAAAGTTTGGAAGGAGGTGCGGGAATGAGGTACTGTAAGGAAGTATGGAGAGCGGTGGCGTTCATTGTAAGGAAGCAGGGATTCGCAGGAGCTTAATGGGTCTGATACGGATGGTGGCCATATGCCGATGGTTATCTTTCTGATCTTTGTTAGCATGCGGATACAGAAGGAAGAAGCAGACTTGCCACTGAAGGTTCTTTTGTTGCTAGCAGCTCTTTTGTCGCTGTTGTTTCTTTTACGACTGGAAGGAAGCCTGGAAGCCGGCATGCGGCCAGAGGCCGCCCAGTGTTCTTTTTGTGTTTTGTTTTTTTTTCTCCTTTGTCAGTAAGAGAGCACAGAAGAGAACTGGGGGACCTACTTTGATGAGAAAATATCGGTGTCGCGATCGCTGAGGTGGATGGATATATCTTGATTGTGTTTTCCCTAGTTAGTTAAGGAGAAGAGAGAAGAGGAGAGAGAGAGCAAGCTGAGAAAATCTTTCACATACCCCTCTTTTGTGCATACCTTGGCGTTTCATTTCGTGCAAGTGACCAGAGGTTATCATGGGCGCTATAAAGGTTATGAGCCTAGTGTCGTTACCACTTGGCTAATACTTTACACTCCACGATCCCCAATAGGAAGAAGGCCGCCGCCTTTGAGCACTAGACTCTCCCGCTCGCTGTGCTCCGCCCCACTATCGCCGAAATATTACGAAGATTAAATTCTATATTAGGCTCAAATTGACACCACTGGTTTACTGGTGTCTGAAAACCCTATACAACAATCCAGTTACCTCAAAAATGTCTAAGGAGGGCCAAGGGGTTCATGTTCTTGCTTCTCTGGGTATTAAGCCTCTCTCCAAGGCTGCCAACTACCGGGAATGACGGCTTGCTGTTATGGACTTTCTGGGAAAAAAGGGGTACTAGCTGATTGTATCCGGAACCTCTGAATGTCTGGAAACAGATACCGAAGCACCTAGCGAGGATGCGATCAGCTGGGAAGAAAGGCCACCAAGGCACGTGGAATGCTCGACAGACTCTTGGATATTGCTTGTCGCGAATTGTATCCGGAGGTGCGAGATCCTAAAGTGTTATTGGAGAAGTTGGAAAAGCACTATGCTGGGAAAGACCAGGCTAGGATATGGTTCATGCGCGAAGAGTTGTCCAAGGTAGAGTATCTTAAAGATAACCTTGTTGACTATATTTCCAATCTTGAAAGACTCTTTCATGAGTTAGCTGCTGCTGGAGAAGTCCAAACTGAAATGGATAGAAAATACCTTTTACTGTCAAAATTACCGTTGCCCTACCACCCATTCAGAACCCTGGTGAGGAATAACTCGGACTATGAATCTATCTTCTATTTGAAATATGCGATCGCCTAATCCTCGAGGACCAGCAGTTGACCAGAGATGATACCGTAAGTGAGGTAACCAATGCTTGCTATACCGGTAGGGGAAGAATGCCTAGAAGGCAGCACTACCGAAGCAGAGGTGGTAGTAGAAAACCTCAAAGCACAAGCAGAGAAGAGAGTGTTGGGAAAGATACATGCTTCTACTGTAAAGAGAAAGGACATTGGGCAAATAAGTGTCCAAAGAAACCCATGGCTAACAGAGGGAACTGGTATGGTAGAGGAAGAGGTGGAAGGCGTGGTGGAAGTGGCCAAAGCTATAGAGCCAATAGTGCTCTACCACTCTCTGAGAGTGGATCTGCCCAGTCATGGACTGCGATGGACGAAAAATCAGCAAAGGTTTCTCGGTCGCAATGGGTTTTGGATTCCGGGGCCACTCACCATATGACTTCCAATTACTCCCAGTTTCAAAGCCTTATGCCTATCCAAACCTGGATCCATATTGCCAATGGAGCTACCATGATAGTAGTGGAAGAAGGGGATATCCTCTTTAGTCTAGTGGTTCATGGGATCAAAAATCCTGTCATCTTAAAGAAAGTCCTTTATGTGCCTGAAATGGGAAGCAGTGGACTTGTGTCCGTCCGCTGCATTCAAGCTGCAGGGGCAATAGTCAGCTTCGGTCCTGATAATACAGTCAGTATCATGCATGGAATGAAAGTCCATGGTATCGGCAGGCTTGAACAAAATGCCTATATTCTCCAAACAGATACAGAACCTATCAAGGCAAATCAGGCCCCTACTGTTGTCAGAAATAGTACCCTATTGGAATAGCACCGCCGCCTTGGTCACATCAGCTTTGATAAAGTCAAACAACTTGCCAAGGACCATCCGGAGATGGTTATCATCAGTAACCACACCAACCCTACTTGTCTTACCTGTATTACTGCAAAGCAAACCCGGACTCCAAACTCATCCTCCGCTACTCGCATAACTTCTGCACCACTTTAGCCTATTCACACTGATCTTACTCTACCCATGAAAACAGCATCTCTGGCAGGCTCGCACTATTACTTCCTATTTATCGATGACTACACCAGATATACTAATGTGTATATGCTACAGCAGAAGTCTGAGACATTTGCTAGGTTCAAGCAATATGAGGCTCTTGTAGAGAACTATCATAATCAGAAGATTAAAGCTCTGACAAGTGATAATGGTGGAGAATAAACAAGTTATGAGTTTGCTAAGTTTCTTACTGATTCTGACATTGCTCATGAGAAAACAGCTCCTTACTCAGGGGAACAGAATGGAGTCAGTGAGCATGCCAACCATACTTTAGTCGGAAGAGCCAAAGCTATGATTCTTGATCATCAGCTATCCGATACCCTATGGGCAGAAGCTATACACACCGCTGTATACCTCCATGACCGCAGCCCTACTGTGGCCAAGAATACAACACCCTATAAGCTATGGACCAACCAACAGTCTAGTCTGTCCCAGCTTATTCCTTTTAGTACACCTGCCATTCACCATATTCCTAAAGCCAAGCGTAGCAAGTGGGGGAATAATGGAGAAAGATGCATAGTAGTGGGCTATGAGAGGACAATCCAATATCGGGTACTAGTTGGAAAGAAGATCCTGATTGCAAGAGATATAATAGTTATTAAGCAATCGGATAAGTAAGGGGAGGAAGAACATTTACAAGTATTAGATTCTAAGAAGGACAGTGTTGTGGAAACTCAAGCTGTAGTAAGGACAGAGACTCCTAAAGTCACCCCGGATTGTACGAAAGCTGCACGGCAACTAGAGGTTATACCGTTGACTTCTCCTCTCACATTACCACCTACTCACATACCCTCACCGCATGCCTACGGCATCTTGCAGACCCCGCCGAGCCAATGCAGGAAAATTTACTTCTACTCGATATCAGCATGAAGCATATCTTGCAACCAGACGCCTTGATCCAGATGAACCTACATCTTACCCAGAAGCCTTGAACTCGCCAATGGCAACTGAGTGCAGCACTGCAATTAAGGAGGAGCAGAGATCTATTCTAGATAACCAAACCTGGGAGGTAGTGGATTTGCCAAATGGGAGAATACCAGTAAAATGCAGGTGGGTATTCAGAGTGAAGCGGGGTGTTGGAGGAGAAGTTATAAAATATAAGGCTCAGTTGGTTCCCAAAGGATTCACACAGCGCTATGGAATTGACTACCTGGAGACTTTTGCACCAGTTGTCAAGCTCACATCCCTGAGAATTATCCAATGCCTTGCTGCAGCCCGTGATTACGAAATTGATCAAACAGATATTCTGAGCGCATACATTCTTGGAAAATTAGAGGAGGAAATTTACCTGGAAATTCCAGAAAGCATAGCTGAGGAAGAAGACAGTCCTAAAGGGAGTAAGAGAATATGCAAACTCCTGTAAGGATTGAAAGGAATAAAGCAGTCCGGGAGAATTTGGAATCAAGAGTGTGATAAGCATTTAGTTGGAAGATGTGGATTTCAGAGAAGTAAGGACGATCATGCAGTTTACGGAAAAGAGAAGCAAGGGGAATTTTGTTAGGCCCTCATTAGGGTTGATGATGTTCTTTGGATAGGACCCCGACAGATGGTGGATGAAGCCAAAGTACTACTAGCACAACAATTTCCAGTGACAGATTTAGGAAGAGCACATTTCTTCCTTGGTATAGAAATTGTTTGGAAGCCCAAGCAAATCATCCTAAATCAAGCGGCCTAAATACAGAAAGTCTTGGAGCGATTCCAAATGGCAAATGCGCATACCGTTTCCACCCTACTAAATCCTGGAAGCAAGCTATAGGACCCTACCGATCCTACACAGGAGGACTCGGTAGTTGACGAAACAGATTATTGAAGTATGATAGGGAGCCTAATGTACTTAATGCTATGTACCAGGCCAGATATTGCCTTCGCAGTGGGAGCATTGAGCCGGTATAACAATATACAGAAGAATAGTCACATGGTCACTACAAAACAGCTACTCCGCTATGTCAACAAAACTTCTACTCTTGGATTAAGACTCGGCCCTTTCTCCAGTACGACAAGTACTACCCTCCAACCGGTCCTATACAGCGATGCAGACTGGGCCGGAGCTTTGGACATAAGAAAAAGTACGCGAGGGTATGTGTGTATGATCAAGGAGGGATCTACAAAATCAGCAGTATCATGGTCAAGCAAAAGGCAACAAACAGTTGCCCTCTCATCCACTGAGGCTGAATATATGGCTCTTACACAGACAGCAAAAGAGGCAATTTGGGTATCACGATTTCTTGCAGAGTTGCAGAATACACCTGAAGATCCTCTAGAACCTACAAAAATCTTTGTTGACAACCAAGGATCTATCGCACTCGCACACAATCCAGAATTCCATGCTCGCACTAAGCATATAGCGATCCAGCAGCATTACATTAGGGAAAAGGTTACGACCGGCGAAATCGAGTTACACTACTTGCACACCGGCGATATAATTGCCGACTGCCTTGCCAAATGTCGTAATCGTGATAAAGTTGAGTGCTTTTGAATGGAGATGTGAGTAACTTAAGTGGGAGGATACGAGGCCTAGCTGGGACTGGTTCGTCAGTATCATTCACAAGGCACCAGAGATAGTGCGGAGAACTTTTTTTTTCCTTTTTTTAAGGCATGCCTCGCAGAGTGGGAGTGTTGGAAATCCCGTATGCTACTTGGCATGCTTCCTATATTTTCTATCATTACATTCTCCATTCTATAGTCCACTATCAACCACCTTCCACTGTCCATGGTCTTCCACTGTCGACCGTCTTTTGTTCTCCGTCAACCGTCTTCCGTCCACAGTGCTCCATCCACAGTCCACCAGACTCTATCCTGCGTCCTTAGTCCTCCATCCATCGTCTGCCGTTTGTTCACGGTTCACCCCATCGCATGAATGAAGCCGTTAATTATCCGCCACGCGTCTTTTCTCTGACGCACCTCGTTTGTTCTCGGTTCGCTATTGACAGTTCCTCCACCGGTGCAACCATTCCGATCGAGTATTCTACAGCGGGAAATGTGTTTGTGCATATGGGAAGAAAGTCCATAGGCCATTGTTTTGTCTTTCTGTTTTTTTTCTTTGTTTGTAATTAGAGAGGTGGAGAAGGGAAGCGGGAAATAAGGGATATTGTAACCGGAACTGGGGTTATTGGTTGATGGAAGGTTTTCCTGGTTCTTTTGTCTTTTCTTTGTTAGCGGGAATGTTTTCAGCAAGAAGAGGGTGACTTGCCGGAGAGTTCTTTTGTCCTTCCTATGTTGGTATGCAAAGGGTAGAAGGAGGTGCGGGAAAGAGGTGTGGGAAGGAAGTGCGGGAAGGAAGTGTGGAGAGCAGTGGCGTTCTTTGAAAGGAAGCGGAGAGTAGCGGGAGCTAAGCGGGAGTGATACGGATGGTGGCCATACGCCGATGTTTGTCTTTCTGCTCTTGGTTAGCATGCGAATACAGAAGGAAGAAGCAGACTTGCCGCTGAAGGATCTTTTGTTGCTAGAGGCTCTTTTGTCGCTGTTTTTTCTTTTATGACCGGAAGGCAGCCGGTAAGCGGGCATGCGCCCATAGGCCGCCCAGTGTTATTTTTCTAAATTTAGTTTTTTTTTCTCCTTTGTCAGTAAGAGAGCATGGAAGAGAACTAGGCGACTTACTTTGATGAGAAAAGATTGGTGTCGCGATCGCTGAGGTGGATGGATAAATCATGTTTGTATTTTCCCTAGTTAGTTAAGGAGAGGAGAGCTGAGGAGAGAGAGAGCGAGCAGACAAAATCTTTCACTTACCCCTCTTTTGTGCATACCTTGGCGTTTCGTTTCGTGTGAGTGACCGGCGGTGATCGCGGGCGCTTAAAATCGATCTGGTGCCAGAAGACGTCCATGTACCATAGCATTCCGTGGGAGGGTATAAAGAGGTCACCCCCATAGGTAAGGATGGGAAGGAGGAGGCAGACAGCAACGCGGTGGCAGAGGTGGGGGGAGAGGCCAGCCCCCAGTGGGGAAATCCTGCGGACAGTAGAGAATGCGGCTTGAGCGAGGGCAAGTCGTTTGGAGAAGTGAGTTGATGTGGAGAGGGATGGGGTGAGCCGGTGACCTAGGCACCTGAGGGAGCTGGCGGGATTGAAGACCTACCCATCCAAGTGTAAGGGGATAATGCAAGGGGAGCCACGCTGGTTCTTAGTGCGCCAGTGTATGAGCTCCGTCTTGGGGACTGAGAAGGGGACATTTGGCGCAGCTCTCCGATGCTTGATCCTGGCAAAGGATGCTTGAAGCAGCTGAACATTGCGGTGATAAGAAGAAGATGATACAGTCAATGCAAAGTCATCAACATAGGAAAGTATAAGGCCCCTGGGAAGGGAGAAATGAAGGGAAGAAACATAAATAATAAAAAGCAAAGGAGATACACGAGACCCCATTAGGGGTTCCAACAGAAACAGAAGCAAAAATTCCCGGGAGCCCAGGAATAGAATACGACTGGTGCGGCCAATTAGGAATGACCGGAGCTAGGAGATAAGGTAGTGGTTGACTCCTTTTTTCCTGAGTAAAGAGGAGAGAAAGTTGGGATCCATATTGTCAAAAAACCCTTTGATGTCCAGGAAGAGGGTGGAGACACGTAGGGCTGGGCAGTGGAGGGTGCGTACTGTATGGGCAAGGGTGGTGACGGCGTCAAAGGAGGAAAGGCCCGCAAGGGAGCTACATTGGTTAAGACTGAGGAGACCACAGGCCCTTACGACGAGGGCGAGGAGGGAGGCGACAATTCACTCAAGAACCTTGGAGATTGTCACAAGAAGGACGATGACCCTAAAGGAGACCGGAGTTTCGTAGGACGGCTATCCTGGCTTGTCCAGGACTACTTCATTGGCCTTTTTATGAGAGGTAGGGTGGAACCCCTGGAGGAGCCGAAGGGAGAGGAGGGCGACTAATAAGGAAGTGGTGGTACTGTGGACCACTTTCCATACCCCATGCCTAGCTTCAGGCAAATTTATTTACTTTTTTGTTTTTTATTTTTTTTATATCATATATTCGTTGTTAAGGTACAAGACCTTGCATGCAGCATTAGCTATGGCATAAACAAAACCTTAATTCCAAAAACCAAAAACAAGAGAAACCAATGGCACATAGAGCTCCAACGGGACAGGTAACTATCTATACACCTTGTACAGTATACTCAAGAAAGGAAAAACAAGCCTACGCACCATACAGAAACTAAGCCATCAGGTGAGGAAAGACCACAAATTATCAACAACTTGTGGACGAAAAGAGAGTGTGGGCAGGGGACCCTATGGGGGTTGGGGCAACCAAGGGAGATGGCAATGAGGGTGGGGATAGCAACCTGTCCGGAGGGAAGCCGACCTGCGTCTCTTGTAAATAGGCGACCAGGTTGAAGAGGAGAGGTATCGTAGACCAGATGGTGTTGTCTACGCCGATCCCTACGACTCCTTGGAGGTGGCGTCTGTGGGCATCAGCGGTGGCTGTGCAGGTGAGGGTGGCATGAAGGAAGTCTCCGTCGAAGTCCCAGTATCGTGGACAGAGGGTGGACTCCCCTTCGGAGGCCCAGCAGGTATAAAGGGGTAGGTAGCTCTTGTAGGCACACATTTGGTAAATGCGGCCCGCCATGAACTTGCCGAGGCCCATGAAAGGGTAAGGGGACAGGGATGGTTTGTAGGGGTAGTAGTGAGGGGGAGGGCAGGCCTCTCACAGGTCGTTGATGAGGATTTGGTGCGCCCGTCTCCTAAGGCCAGTATAGGCGGCCAGCATAGCAGGGAGTGGGGGAAGAGGAGGACAGAGAGGTGTGAGATCTGCATGTGGCAGGGAGGTGAAGGATAGAGATCCCAGAATGGGCTGGATGAGGTGGACCATAACATCCACGGGGAGGTGGATGTGGAGTGGCGGAGAGGGAAGGGAAGTTTTCCAATAGAGAGGATTCACATTGGGTTGGAGGCACCGTGTGAGGTGACACCACGTGTCAGGGGCGCGAGACTCTAGGAGGGAGGGAAAGTCCAAGCGGAGCCGCCCCACAGCTGGGTTGATAGTGGGTGGGGCACATACCAGTCTGAGCGCAGCAAGTCTACGCCAGTGGGTGCAGAGGAGGCCACTAGGAGGGATGCAGCTCTCCAGAGAGAGGACAGAGAGTCTGGTGGAGCGGAAGCAATTGGTAACCCATCTCAGGATCTGGTGCCAGAAGACGTCCATGTGCCATAGCATTCCGCAGGAGGGTATGAACAGGTCAGCTCCATAGGTGAGGATGGGGAGGAGGAGAGAGACAGCAAGGCGGTTGCAAAGGTGTGGGGAGAGTCCAGCCCCCAGAGGTGAAAGCCTACGTACAGTGGAGAAGGCACCCTGAGCGAGGGCAAGTCGTTTGGAGAAGGGAGTTGATGTGGAGAGGGATGGGGTGAGCCAGTAACCCAGCCACCTGAGTGAGCTGGCGGGATGGAAGACCTGCCCATGCAAGTGTATGGGGATAATGCAAGGGGAGCCACGCTGGTTCTTGATGCGCCAGTGAATGAGCTCCGTCTTGGGGACTGAGAAGTGGACATTGTGCGCTGATCCGCAGCGCTTGATCCTGGAAAAGGTTGCATGAAGTAGCTGAACGTTACAGCGATAGGAAGAAGATGACACAGTCAATGCAATGTTATCAACATATGAGAGTATATGGCCCTGGGAAGGGAAAAATGAAGAAATGAAACATAAATAACGAAAAGCAAAGCAGATACAGGAGACCCCGGAGGGGTGCCGACAGAAACGGGAGAAAGAAATCCTGGGGAGCCCTGGAAGAGAAGACGACAGGTGCGGCAAGTGAGGAAGGACCGGTCCCAGGACATAAGGTAGTGGTTGACCCCTTTTTTCCTGAGTACAGAGGAGAGAAAGCCAGGGTCCACGTTGTCAAAACCCCCTTTGATGTCAAGGAAGAGGGTGGAGACAAGTAGTGCTGGGCGGTGGAGGGTGCGTACTGTATGGGCTAGAGTGGTGACGGCGTCAAAGGAGGAAAGGCCCGCAATGGAGCCAAATTGGTTAGCACTAAGGAGGCCATTGGCCCTTGCGGCGAGGGTGAGGCGGGAGGCGACAATTCTCTCAAGTACCTTGGAGATTGTCTCGAAAAAAACAATGACCCTAGAGGAGGCTGTAGTGTCGTAGGACAGCCTTCCTGGCATGTCCAGGACAACTCCGTTGGCCATTTTTAAGGGAGGGAGGGTGTAATCCATGGAAGAGTAGAGGGGAGAGGAGGGCGACTAGTAGGGAAGGGGTGGTGTGGTAGACCACTTTCCATACCCCATGGGGGATGGTATCAGGACATGGCACAGAGGATGAGGAGGAGGCTCTGAGGGCGGCAGAGATCTTGTCTGAGGACTGCTCTGGAGCATCGGAGTAGGGGCGAAAGGGGGAGGGAGGACACGGGGAGGGACAAGGTGGAAAGAATTGGTTTAGGAGAGCACTGTTAATAGACTCTGAAGTGTCGGACCCTGGGAGGGTAGGGAAGTGGGTTGTGGGAGAACCTAGGGCAAGTGGCTTTGTGTCCCAGATGGAGGAGGGAGTGGCATTCAATTGGAGGGATGTCCAGTGGGCCTTTTTCGCTCATTATATGGCTTTGAAGTTGCCAAGATGGGCAAGCCTGGCACCAGAGATGTGACTGGTAGAACGGGTAGTGCGGGCTTTGCGGGCTGCGCAGTGGTGTTCTTAACTAAGAGTAGAGAGGAGGGGTGACCACCAGGGCTTGGCCCTGGGTGATGGACACAAGAGGGGTGTGTAGTTACGGAGTAAGGACAGCATGCGACTGTGGTTTGTGTCGAACCATGAGGAGAGAGAAGCAGAGGTGGGGAGGCGGGAGGCGTCAGGGACTGTGAGCTCCTCCAGCAGAGGGGAGAGGGTGGCCCACTCAGTCAGGGCCCAGTTGGGCCGGGGAGGTGGTTATGAGTCCTTAGGATTCCTAAAGGAGAGAAAAATGGAAACATGATCTGAGCCAGACGAAGGGACAGGGGTGCTCCATGAGGAGATATAGGGAAATAAACCCGGAGAAGTAAACAAAAGATCTAAAACAGAGGCCCTACCACCGCCGCCCAAAGGGAAGCGGGTGAACACCACAGGGGTATTCAAGAGCTGGTAGCCGAGCTCAGGTGCTCTTGAGTAGTAAGAAAAGGAAACCATTAACTCAGTAGGAGTGTGGGCCCGTAATGGGTCATAGGAGGTGTGGTGGATGTTAAAATCGCCTAGGGAGAGAATAGGAAACCCATCTAGGGGCAACAACTCAAGAGGAGAAATAGTACGCGAGGAGGAGGACCTCGCAGGGAGTGAATATGAGTTCAGTACCCTGAGGCATATAAAGGAAAAACCAAACAGTTCATCTATCTGGAAAAAGTCAATTCCCATAGAGTCAGATCTCCCAAAGAAAACGGGAAGTATTACACTCATAGAAAGTAGGGAGGAAGAAACATAACAAGCCACGCGTGGCTTTTTAGGGGAGGAGCAGGGAGTTGAGAATGACTTGAAACCCGAAAAACTGGGGACCCGACCTCGAAACACAGGGGGGTCCTGGATACAGACCAGGGAAACATGAAAGGAAAGTTCAACTAAGGAATTAAAGAAGGAAGCAAACACATCCCAGCTACCCTGGCAGTTGTGTTGAGCATGGGAGAGAAAGGACGAGGCCCTAGGGGCCTCATGCATGAGAGGGATAGTTGTGTAATCCATTACTGGGCAGAGTCCATAGCATCACGGGGGGCAGGAGAGGGGCTGGGCGCTACCTGTATGGGCGGGGCACCATGCTATGAGGAAGACCTGGACATACCAGGGGTGTACTGGACAGGGCTCATGGTCCTGAGGGTGTTTAGATCAAAGGCAGGACCTAAAGGACCTGGAGGTGGTTTGGAGGGGCGGGATGCGGTCGTAGTGCCAGGGGGAAGATCTGGCAATACATCCATCTCATCATCATTTGGGGTTGGTTGGGTGGGACCCAGAGCAGGGGAGAGGGGAGCTGGTCTAGATGCGCAGTCCCAATCACGGGTGGAGTGATCCCTGTTGCAGTTCGGGCAGCGGGGGGGGGAGGTCAGGAAGCAGCAAAGCACGGCTTCAGTGTTGCCCTGCTTGGGGTATGAGGGATAGGAGCATCTTTGGTCGGCTCTCGTATGGTGGAGAGAGCAGAAGTGGCAGACTGGGTAGGGTGTTTTGCATCGTGGGGCCACATGACCAAAGGCCCACCAGTTGTGACATTGTGTGTAGGGAGAGGAGGAGAAGGCCCTTTCAGACCGCCTGTTGGCTGAGAAAAGGGGGAGATGTGGTAGGAGGGAGGAGGCATGCTCAGGAGCGGTAGTAATGACTAGCGAGTAAGAGTGTTTGAGGCAGGAGGCCGGGTCCCTATTGAAGAACCTAGCAGACAGGATAGGAACACCGGTGTAGTTGAGGATTGAAGTGGAGGGGCGGGAGAAGTGGTCATCATCATTATCAGGGAGGCAAGCGGATGGAACCAAGTGGATCGCAATCTCAAAGGCTGTAGGAGCCGGGCGGACGTGGAGCCAAGGGTTGTCGCCGACTGGGAAGGACTGGTTGAGGCGCCTAGTGAGGGCCTCGAAATATGGGGCGTAAGAGAGGGAAGGGACTTGGCCATCCAGGCCAGGTAGGGAGACAGATCCCCAGTCGTTGACCGAGGCCTTGAAACCACGGGGAAGGGCAGAGTTGGCATCGACGAGTACTAAGGCTGCCAGGTCGGGAAGAAGGCCAGCGATGACAGCTGCATCAGGGCAGAGGGCAGGTGTTGAGAGGGAAGCGAAGAAACGGCGTGCTACACTGGTGAGCGGGGGTGGAGGAGGTGCTCGTTGTGCTAGAGGGGAGGGAGAGCTAGAACTGGAGGAGGCCATAGTGGTTTGGTTGGCAGCAGCAGCCGCAACTTTGGCTGCAGAAAGAGGACTAGTTGTGGACTTTCTCCTATTCCTTCTGCATATCACGATCTGAGCATATGAGGAGGCAGAGGTATCGCAGTCGCGGAACTGATCATTTGAGAAACCATGGATCACCAGGGCGGTGCCTTCAGAGGCAGGGGCAGGAGGTGGGGGAGGAAGGGTAGATCAGGGCGCCTGGCGCCTCTGGGTCGTGCCAGGATGGGGAGAGATGATAGGAGGAGTGGTGGTGGTAGCTGGGGGAGGTGCAATAGTGACACGGTGGGCCAGGTCACAAAGCTCAGAACGGATTGAGGCCAGGCTGGGGGCTGCAGGGACAGAAGTTTGAGTGGAGTTGGGTCAGCTGGCACTGAGAAGTGCTACTGCTGAGGAGAGGGAGTCGAGCTGGGCGCCAAGGACCGAGATTGCACGCAGGGCGCCACACAGGAGCTGGATCAAGGTGATCTCACCAGTGGAGAGGTCATCGAGGCCAGAGGGAAAGATAGTGGGGACCTGAGCGGCGCAGAAGTTGATGACTTCCTTGGTTTCGTCAAGGAAGGAGGAGAGGTACCTGAGATGAGGGGGGATGTCCATTGTGGAGGCAGTGGCTGATAGTGGTGCAGGGGCGGGGGCAAAGAGAGGGCGAGGAGGGGGACCGGCTTGCGCCATGCCCAGGCTTAGGGTATGCAAGGGCGTAAGCGAGGGGAGGTATGGGTGGGATTGTGGGAACCTAGTACACTTTTGACGTGGTGGTGCAAAATGTAGGGGCAGGAAAATTGGGGAAGAGAAGTGTGGTCTAGCTATAGGCCACCTAGAAGTCCCTATATAGGCACTCTTCACTTAACCCTAACCCTGGTGACTCATACTTATGAGTTATATGACCTCTATGACTCATGGTGAGTCGTAGTAAAAAATCCATCAGCTCACTCTACTGAATCAACTGCATAACATTCTAAACCCAAATATAACTCATAAAACCAGTCATGTGCCCTAAAGTGGTAACATGCCCGAAACCCATGACTCATAATATGAGTCATGTGCGAAATTTATTACCTCATATGACTACCAAGCGTGAGTCATATGCACAATCAACCAATAACAATAAACCAATGATTGCACTCGTGTGCATCCTGTCAAACCCTTTGACTACTTATGAGTCATAATGCAAAATCTAACAGCCTTTTTAACTAATAGCCATAACACATGTGATATCATACCTTACTTAGTTACCAATTGTGACATAATGTGTCTCATGTAAGGTACTAGAAGCAGTTATGGAGGTGTTCTTTCCCTTGTTTGTTCGTTTTTGATTTGAGGTTTTCTTTATGTCCTATCTCACCATGCATGTGAGTTCTTGTACCTTAACAAGTAATACATCAAATAAAAAACCTAATAATAATAAAAAAAAAAAACTAAAATTAGGCCCTGATCGGCAACTGTGCATTATACAATACAGTAGTATATCATGAAAATAGCTTATAAGCTGATATAAATATACTGTAGTATATCCATAAATAATAGTGCTTGGCAAGGCCACTTTTACTGTAGTATATCCTTAATCAGCAAGATTGCATAAGATGTATATTATAACTTACACAATTTGAATATTATTTTCCTGTATCAAGTCATATATATACATGCAAATTACGATGCATTTTATTCTTACAACCAGCACATATTTTATCTCCATTTTTAATTTAACAACATAGTGTTTTTTTTAAGACAAACGTAGCTAGGCTATTCCCAAACCTTCTTCCTCTATAACTATTAAGATTATTTATTAGTTCCTAATTCCTAGTAATTGATAAATCATAATTGTTTAAGATATGAGTAACATAGTACTATTGGTTTTGATCTTATCAACCAAACTGGGGAACAGTATTTAGATATCCTCTTCTAAGAGGTTCCTTATTGAAGCACTTATTAGGCTTGTTCAACTAGGGCAGATGGCTGAAAACGGATTTATATAAACGGTCTAGACAGATATTGTAGTAGAGCTGAACACCAGATTTGGGGAGGTACTCACAAAGCCTATAACTCTCAGTCAGGCCAAGAATAAGGAAGCTATTGCAAGTTGTTTAACCAAGTTGTTCTTATTATGAATAATGAATGGATAGAATGATTCAAAGAAAGAGTTATTAGCTAATTGATTGACGAAATCATTAATAGCTGAAGCACGAATTTGATATTGTTTGCAAGATAAAATCTAACTCTGGATTTGGCTAGGATGCAATAAAAGTATTCCAACTGCACCTGCTTCTGGGTGGAACAAGTATACCATTGTAAGTTACATTGTCATCTGGCATATCAAACAACTAGTCTATATTATATGTTAATGTTATAACTAACAAGTGATTTGAATAATGTAATTTTAGGTGCATAAAGAGGCAGCGAAGTATCGATATACGGGATTGCCCTGCTATGAGCTTCATGAGGAGCTATTCACTGGTGTTGCTGCTTCAGGATAGTTTGCAAGAACTGGGGAGATTAAGTCTGAGGCTGAACGGCGGGAGGGTTTTGAAACTGGACCAGAGGTTGTGGATTCGGTTGGTAATGATCTGGAAGAAGAGCATGGCAGTGAGCCTGCCTGTGACCTGAGGTTAGAGATTATTGGGAATAATAGGCCAGTTCCCAATAATCTAGATTTTGTTCAAGGCAGTATGCCTGGTACTGAGTTGGGAGGTGGAGCAAGTGGTCAAGGGTCCAGCTCCCTATTGAGAAGTTTGAGTGGGTTGTCGGATATCAGTGGTGGTGAGATGAATGCTGGTGGAGATAGAGGTCATCAGGCTAAGCGTGTTCAATTGCGTAAAACATCACGAAGTGTACTTGCTGGTGCACTTCTTGCACTTAGGGATTAAGACCGTTGAACATAGGATGCAGAGTCAAACCAGCAAGGAGGGGGAGGCTATCAAGAAGTTTCTTGAACTTTATGCAGAGTCTGATGAGTATACCTAATCCCTGATGACTCAAGTCGTCCTTGCTATTCAGGAGAGGAAAAAAGCAATTGTATTTCTCACTGTTGTTTGCTATTCTGGATTTAGAACCAATTAGATTGCAAGACAGCTTGCCTCCTAATGTACATAACAGACTTCTTCAATCAATGGAACTTGTCCTTGGTCCCTAAAGTATCTGATAGACGAACAATGCAGTACTAGCAAATAATACTTGCATACTATTATTATGCTCGATGTCTATTTAAATACAACTGATAATCATGCCACATTTCAGATGCAATCTCATCTCTTATAGTACTCATAGGTTGTTGATCATTACCATTATTGCCTTCATACTCATTGCTCCCTAACTATCCTACCTCTGCACACTCAACATCATTCACTTCCAGAGATCCTGTACCTTCAGTCCTCTCCCTTCCTACTATTGTTTATTAGTTTCAAATTAATACCTTAACTATTTAAAAAGTTGGGAATTCATATCTTGATTAGCCTTGCTAGATTGCTAGGATCCTTGTGATTAAATCTCTTCATTCAAGGCATCATTGTCATTATTCATACCAAGAATATGATCATCATTATCCAGTTCTGGTATTAGCAGTTAGCTTTTGATAAAATTTTGCAAAGCGGTAAGAGCTAAGACAAGTTTAACTTGACTTTGAAATGGATACTCAGGTGGCATTTTTAAGATTGGAAATCTGCGTTTTAAGATTCCAAATATCTTCTCAATCTTATTCCTTAGTTGGGAATGCCTCAAATTAAACAATTCCTCCTTGGTTCCTAGTCTAATATATATATATCTGTAACGACCACTAGATCAGTTGGTATAGCTTACCGAACCTCAGCCCAGCCAGAGGTCCTACTAGGACGTGGACAGGAACGGTACCAGACACCTGCAAAGTGAGATAGCAACAATAAGTACCTTTCATGAGGAAAGGGTACTTTGGTACCTAGTTAGATAGGGTAACCCAGCAAGGCCGGGTAACCTTGTTGCACACTTAGGTAGGGTAACCCCGCTAGACAAAGTAACCCGGAGCTACAGTAAGGCAGGGTAACCCTCTTGAGTAGGGTAACCCGGAAGCATGGTTAGGCAGGGTAAGCCTTTAGATAGGGTAACCCATCTCCTCAGTTAGGCAGGGTAACCACTTGGGCAGGGTAACTGGGAGCCCTAGGACAACATGGTAAGCAGTGTAGACGCCGCCAGGCGTGCTACATTCGTGTAACCAGGTGTTTCTAGCTCGTGGAATCGCGTGTAACAAATAGGTCAGTTACGCGGAACATTCTGGTGATGCAAAGGGGCGTTATACAGACTTCCGCAGCGATTTGGACCATGATAGGGCCCAGTTACCCTACCTTGGGGATCGCGTGTGAAATCGTGGACCTTTAGTCACCCTCCCCTAACGTTACGCGAGATGCGAAATCCTACTACAAGTACCCCAGGGTCGTTGGAGTGATTTTGGCACGTCCAACACCCCCTTGCGGCTCCCACGTTCGCCCCTTGGGACGGGTGGGAAAGGGTGACAGTTGGTAAAAGCCTAACAAAACTGAGAAATCGAAGGTGGTAGCGTAACCCCGTATACGTCACTGCCGTCCTTCCGACCAAATGCAGTCCGCAGGATATATATAGGGGTGGGCGATGGCCGACCCGGGCATGTTGTTAGTATTGACATCAGATGTCCTACCGAGGGTACTCTAGGTGCCTATAATCCCTATGGGAGGTATGGGGGTCCCCCAGAATGGCTATCTGAGAGTCGGGGATAAACGGAAGTTTGTCCGGATAAAGCTCTACTACTTACACAACGATAGCCCAGGCGCTATACCATTACTTAGGGACGTTACAGGACTCTAAGAGGCATTCAGTTTTATCACGGCTAAGGCGATCCCTGAACGGTAGGCTATAGGTAGCGCCTATTTAGTCAACTCAGTAAAGACACTTACCGGGGGAGCTACGCATTCACAAGAAAAGCTGCCCTTAGGCCAAGTAGACACAGTTGAAAGCAGTGCTTGCATAGACGGAAAAAGCCATAGGGCTACTGAGTCTCATACCTAGGTTTGGGTGCAAATTCGGATTGTCAGTTGGCCATTGACAAGACGGCGATCGGAAATGTTTTTCTCTCCTGCAGGCATAAACAAAATGCATTGTAGAAAACCTCTATGATTGAACGGACTCAACTTATCCGAGCGATTCACAGGCCCTGAAGTTAATTCCGGAAGGGCCATATGTCAGATGATCCCTGAATGTAGAAGGGAGCTCTCTTAATGGTCGGAGTAGGGATGGGTGTCGTTGGCTTTATAATTCTACTTAAGTAAACGCGAACGGCACTCTACTCTGATAACCAACTCTCCTCTCCTGAAGACTTGAATTGAGTGAAGCTCTGGCTTAACGATATTAAGTTTTATCATTTGATTCAATTATTTTATCTTTACCTTCTATGAACTTCGCGTTGAGTCTTTTGGTGCGGTCGCAACCTTAGGATCCATCTTCCTATAGGGTGCCCCTGTTACAGTATATCGTTAAGCTTCTCGCTTACCTCTCTCCTGAGAATTGTTGCTCCTCGAGACCCCTTTCTGACATTTACGAGTACTGGTAACCTTGTCAGGAACAAGTAGCCCAGGGTGGAAAGTATTATGTCTGAAATGTCTCTTATATGTTCACAACGGACTACCGTCCCTCCCACACCGGGTCCCCTCTTGGACTATGATGTTATCGCAGACCTAAGGGGCCTGGGTTGGGAGGCGGTTACGAAGTTGATTGAAGCGGCACCCATTGAGGTGCCTAAGGAATGTCAGACCATGGTGGTCCCCCATCCTAGGGCACTCATGGAATCCATCACTCACAATCCCTCCATGATGGTACCTGAGGCGGTCCCTGAAGGGGTTACTTTTGAACGTTTTACACACGAAGTCTTTGAGAATTACATCCAACATGAAGTAGGCCGTAGGTTCGTGGAAGTACAGTCCCAACTCGAATGCTTTGTGGTGGCAAAGCAGACCTATTTTCAAGAGAAAATGGTCAACATGGCCACCGACTGGGTAAAGAAGGTCCAAGATGCCTATCGCCAGCAGGTCATGATAGCGCAAACGCTGAAGGGTCGCCTAAAGGCTCTCCAGTGGGCTGTGAGTTAAGGAATCAGCCTTGATTCCGAAAATGATGTGATTATGGAGCAAGCTCCTCGGCTACCCCTTGTCCGTACAGGACCGATCAGTTTTACCACGCACTTTGCGGAAGCCATGGCAAATGTCACATGGCATGAGCATTTAACGCCACAGTCTAGGGAAGCTTTGGGACTTGGCCTCACTCTAGGCACATCGCGGGTATCACCTTTTGCCCTCGCTGTTGAAGCTAGCCTAGCCAGCCGATCTCCGAGCCCTTCTGGGTCAGGCACGGTGCGAAGGTCTACACGCCTCGCATAGGTAACAAAGGACAAGAGACCCGCAAAACCTAAAACTACGACCGCCGTTGCAGCCCCTTCCGGCACAGCCATCAACGCCAACTATAGTTTTAGAAGCTGAGCGACCATATGCGGTGGCAGAGGCAACTCCCATGCCAGCCACACCACAAAATCCGGCTACGCTGGTCCTCCCGACTGGACCGCCGGCTCCAGCCAAACCCACGGGCAGCGCCAGGAGGACTGGGTTTCCAGGGATAGAAGCTCAGTCGGCTACCGCTTATTATTCTCCTACTTGTAGGATCGAGGGAAGACCTGATGGGAATATCGCATGTCACCATACCCCGCCATGTACGAAAAGGACCGGTGAACCGATATGGGTAAATCCCAATGGTCCGAAGTTGAAAAAGACCCTTTGTCGTGTCTGTGGTTCGGAAGACCATACGGAGGTTGGAGCTTGTCCCCGCTTCCAATAGTTAGTTCCGAAGGGAGTGGATAGGGTCCTTGCTGCTAAAGGTCCTCCATCACCTGCACCTCCCATAAGACTGTTTTACCCTCTTGAAGCTTCTCTCCCAGAAGCCAGTCACGCAAGCTCGGAGGACCGCTTTAGCGGATATGAGGAACCATTAGGACTCCGCGGTGGAAACACTGGTGGAGATGGTGGTAGCAAACCACTACGTGGTGGAAACGTCGGCGAAGCAGGAGAACCGAGTGATTCCGACTCCGCGAGCAGTAGCGACGAATCCTCCTCCTCCCTCCCCAATCTCAGCAGATTTCTGGACCGACGCAAGTCGCGCTGGAATGAGGTTAAGAAGCGATGGTATGATGAGCGGTGTCAAGCCTGAACGGACTTTCTTCGAAAGTCCAACAAGAAATCCCACACTCGGCAGGAGAAGCCCGAGAAGTTGGGAATCAAGGGGTTCAATGGAGACCCACTTGACAAACAGCGATTCATCCAGGATGCGGAGATTAGGTTTGACTACTCTCGACACTGTAAGCTGTCTAATATGGATAAAGTCAGCCTGATCATCGCGCTTCTAGAAGGGGCCGCAAAGAAATTGTACAACAGCATCCATGTGCACATTAGCCAGGATGCCGCTCAACGGGCAGGAGTGACCTTTAACCCAAGCAAGGAATTGCGCACTTCGTGAGGCTTCCGAAAAAGCCTAGAGTCCAGTTTCGGCGGGCACTCAGATCGGGATCGTGCTCTTCGTGAGTGGAATGGTTTGGCTATGAAGCCAGGAAAGGTGTACCACTTTGTCGATGAACTCATTCGCTTAGCCAGTGAGTTGCATTATGGCGCGGTAGTAGTGAAGGACAAGGCCCGCATTGGCATGACCGCTGAATTGCGAAATACTTGGGGACTGAAACCTCCACATCAGCAAGCATACATCGATTACCTAAACCTGCTTCGCATCACCGGCCATCAGCTGGAAGACATTGCAACCTTCAACAGAACGGTTGTTAAGGAAAAGCCAATCACCCACGAACGAGGAGATGACAGGTGCGCGGTCGCTAAGCGACAACGAAAGAAGGAGCGAGGCCATGGGAACCGAAATCTCCGGCCTCAAGCAAGCACGGCCAACCCCTCCCGGGTTAAGAAATCAGACTATGAAATCAAACATCAGAATATTCCGTCTACTCTGATTGACAAACGCCGTCGGTCAAAGCAATGTTCGCGGTGTGGAACTGAGAGTCACTTTTGAAAACAGTGTACTGCTCCCGAACCCGTAGTGCAATCAATCAAACCCTCACGCAAGCGGTCTGCCTCTGAGGCTGAGCATTTAGCACCTACGGTATCTAAACACCGTCGCATTGAGGCTCCACCCCCTGTTGTCAGAAGGCTTACTGAGGTCCGCGGCTCTCCTCCGATTTTGGAGGTTGATACCGATGGAAGTAATTAGGTAAGCCCTTTAGGCAGTATCTGAGAAACCAGAAAGCTGACTACCACTCTTTGCATTAAGGCGCGGAGGAAAAGGGTAGAAGGAAAGGGAAATTTGACTAGGTGAGTCCCCTCACCCTTACAAAAAGAACAAGGCGGATCCGCCACTGTCAGGACAGGGTGGGATTACTGGTTTTCTTTTGTTAAGGTTTTGCGAGGGTTTATTTCTTACCTCCTTTGTTGTTTCCTTTCCTTGGGGAAGACCGATAGAGATGGTCTGGTTTCATTGGTTTTGTCTCACTTATGTATATCAATCAGGCAGGACTTGATTAAGCAATTGAACTTATTTACAAGTTTACCTGAGGTGGGTTAAATACCCGAAATCTCGCAGGCGTAAAAGTAAACACCCAAACTTTATTATATAACAAGACATTATGACGCTTAAGCGAAATAAACCTCCTAGCGAAGAAATACCCTCTAAGCGGCCGAGGCTGGTTGGCCCGCCGCCCCACACTAGGTCAATACACGTGAAAGTCTGCTAGGACTGGAATTTCAAGAAGCATTGAAATAGTAAGGAAGCCGTACTTTTGTTGGACAGTGGCACTACGGGTGCCGTGCTAAGTAGCACCTGGGTTAAGAAAGCCCAATTACCATGTATCCGTCAGAAACATCCGACACCAATCTCTGATGCAAGTGGCAACCAGATTCCAGGGTCTGGGAAACATTACACCGCGACGGTGAGAATGAAGATAGGCGACCAGGTGAATGATATAAGGTTCGAACTTGCGGATATGCCGGACACCAAGGTAGATGGCTATCTTCCGATGTCGTGGTTGAAGGACCACAATCCCGATATTGACTGGGAAACTGGAATTCAGAAGTGGCGTTCAGAATGCTGTAAGACAAACTGTCATGTCGCTAAGCGACGAATGGAGTTCATTACCTGTGAAGAGATCCTAGCCGACGACAGTAGTCAGGTATACCTTTTAGGTATGGCAATATATACTGGGGAAGATGGCAATGACATTAGCGTCAGCCTACTACCAGAATATAGGGATTATGCAGATATTATCAGTCAAGAAATATAACTTCCCTTCCCCGGCATCCTGAGTTTGATCACAGGATTGAACTCGAGCTAGGGGCCAAACCGCCATCGGGGCCCATATACCCCCTCTCTAAGCGAGAATTAGATGTACTATATGACTACATCCGGGAAATGGAGGAACAAGGTAAGATCCGGCGTTCTACGTTGTCCGCCGAAGCCCCTATCCTCTTTGTGCCGAAGGCTGATGGAACGCTTCGGTTATGTATCGACTATCGAGGGCTTAATAAAATAACTATTAAGAACAAGTATCCTTTGCCTTTATTGAACGAGCTACGAGATAGGCTTGGAAAAGCCACTGTGTTCACTAAGCTGGACCTGAAAAATGGCTATTATCTCATCGGGATGGCACCGGGTGAAGAATGGAAAACCGCCTTTAAGAGTCGTTATGGCCTGTACAAGTATACGGTAATGCCGTTTGGGCTATGCAACGCACCATCTACATTCCAGAGTATGATCAATAGCGTATTCAGGGATATGCTTGATGCAGGAGTCATCGCCTATATGGATGACATCTTGATATACTCAGAGACGATTGAAGAACATGTTTCGTTAGTTCGTCAGGTAATGGATAGGCTGCGCAAGTCCTGTCTTTGCGTTAGCATAAAGAAGTCTACCTTCCACCAAAGGGAAGTTGAATTCCTAGGATATAAGATATCTGAGCATGGGATATCTATGACGACTCGTAAGGTAGAGGAGATCAAGGCTTGGAAGACTCCTCAGCACGTAACGGACGTTCAATGCTTCCTGGGCTTTGCGAACTTCTATCGTCAATTCATCAACGGGTTTAGTAAAGTGGCAAAACCTCTGACGGATCTCACCAACAAGGATGTAATGTGGGACTGGTCGCCCGCTTGTGAGCGGTCATTTGAATATCTAAATGAGTTGTTTACCACTGGTCCCATTCTGATACACTTTGATGGCTCTCGTCCCACTAAGTTGGAGACCGATGCCAGTGATTTCGCATTGGGTGCTGTGCTATCCCAATTATGTGATGACCAGAAATGGCACCCAGTGGCCTATCACAGTAGGAAGTCTCTGCCTGCGGAGGTGAACTACGATGTTCACGATAAAGAGATGACGGCGATCGTCGCAGCATTCAAGGAATGGGATCATCTATTGTGCTCGGTGGAGGACCAGATTGTGATATATACTGACCACAAGAATCTGGAGTACTTTAATAGTACCAAAGTCCTAAACCGGAGGCAACACCGCTGGGCGGAATTCCTACAGCGGTTTAACTTCAAGGTGGTGTACCGAGAAGGCCGGATTAATGAGAAGGCAGATGCGTTGTCGAGGCGTAGGGACTACCACCCGGATGGGGCGAGTGATCCTCTACCACAAATATTTCTTCGGCCTGGGCAGTGGCACATACAGTAGGAACGAGACCTTCTGCGCCCACAGACGCTACTGACTTGTCAAGGGTTTTGCCTGCAGTCTGGGTTTCTGAGAGCCTTGCGTGCTGCTGCGAAACTAGATCAGGCGTACCTGGTAGTACTGAAGGCACTGGTTAACAAAAGCAACACAGTTGATGCCCATTTCGATGTGGAAAAGGACTTACTCACCTACAAGAATCGGTGGTATGTTCCGAAAGACGAGGGCTTAAGCGAACAATCATGGAAGCAGAACATGATTCACGCATCGCTGGACACTTTGGAACATACAAGACAATCGCACGAGTTAAGGCAAACTTCTACTGGCCGAGAATGGAGGAAAACATCACTGAATATGTTCGGACCTGTGATGTATGCCAAGGAAGCAAAACGATCCGGCATAAGAAGTTTGGCTTGCTTGAGCCTATTGAAGTTCTGATGAGACCATGGAATGCTATTTCCATGGACTTCATTGTGGCATTACCAAACTCAGAGGGATATACAAAGATTTGGGTCATAATGGATAGATTCTCCAAGATGGCTCACTTTATCCCTTTGGCAACTGAGGTGCCCATAAAGGAACTTGCGCTCAAATTTCTGAAGGAGATTTGGCTATTGCATGGGCTCCCAGAATCGATCATTTCTGATCGCGATACCCGTTTCACCTCCAAGTTTTGGATGAGTCTCATGGATCTACTACAAGTCAAACTCAATGTATCGACACCACATGATCCGGAAACAGATGGGCAAACTGAGAGGGTTAATCAGACCTTGGAACAGTACCTAAGAAGTTACTGTTCCTATCAGCAAGACAATTAGGCTGCACTGCTACCCTTAGCTGAGCACACATACAATACGTCAATATCCGAGTTGTCGAAGGTGTCACCCCTCGCGGCAAACTACGGGTTTGTGCCACGGATTAATTGGTTCGGGGCCTTGTCTAAACATCAAAGTATACACCCAAACAGTGAACTTGTTGTCCAGGATTGGGAGGGTACATGGCAAGACATTCGAGAGATATTACAAAGGGCTCAGGAACGACATCGGAAATTGCATTACCAGAAGCGTCTTCCATCACCGGAGTATGTCACCCTGGAGGATGTTGTCCAAGGCAGAGCTAAGAAGGCAGACCATGTTATGTTGGACCGAGGTAACATTCGCACTAAGTGACCTATGGAGAAACTAGACTACAAGAGATTTGGACCTTTTGTAGTTAAGAGGAAAATAGGGACACGTGCTTATGAGCTACAGCTGCCTGCAATGTGGACAATCCATCCAGTCTTCAATGTGGGACTTCTGGAACCTTACCGTGAGGATCTGGTAGGCAGACCTGCTATAGGCATACCAGAACCTGACATCGTTGATTCGGAGCGGAGCTATATAGTAAGAGCCATAGTAGATAGCCAGTGGTATGGAAGTATGAAAGCAAAATTCCCACACCAGTTTGTACAATACTTGGTGTCGTGGGAAGGGTATGGCAGTGAAGAAAATTCATGGGAGCCATTTGAGATGGTAAGGAACCGCAGGCAAGGCATTGCTGCGTTTTCATGACCGGTATCCTGCTAAGCCAAGGGATCACCGTGTATGAAAAATACCTGAAAGGGGGATAAGTGGGAAAAAATCAGCCCACACAAGAAAACTAAGTCTGAGGACAGAGTGATAGAAGGGGGGAGTAGTGTAACGACCCCTAGATCAGTTGGTATAGCTTACCGAACCTCAGCCCAGCCAGTGGTCCTACTAGGACGTGGACAGGAAAGGTACCAGACACCTGCAAAGTGACATAGCAACCATAAGTACCTTTCATGAAGAAAGGGTACTTAGGTACCTAGCTAAATAGGGTAACCCAGCAAGGTCGGGTAACCTTGGTGCACACTTAGATAGGGTAACCCCGCTAGACAGGGTAACCCTGAGCTACAGTAAGGCAGGGTAACCCTCTTGAGTGGGGTAACCCGGAATCATGGTTAGGCAGGGTAACACTTTAGATAGGGTAACCCATCTCCTCAGTTAGGCAGGGTAACTACTTAGGCAGGGTAACAGGGAGCCTTAGGAAAACATGGTAAGCAGTGTAGACGCCGCCAGGCGTGCAACATTCGTGTAACCATGTGTTTCTAACTCGTGGAATCGCGTGTAACAAATAGGACAGTTACGCGGAATCTTCTGGTTACGCAAAGGGGCATTACACAGACTTCCGCAGCGATTTGCACCATGATAGGGCCCAGGTACCCTACCTTGTGGATCACGGGTGAAATCGTGGACCTCAAGTTACCCTCCCCTAATATTACGCGAGACGCGAAATCCTACTACAAGTACCCCAGGGTGGTTGGTGTGATTTTGGAGCGTCCAACACGCCCTTGCGGCTCCCACGTTCGCCCCTTGCCACGGGTGGGAAAGGGTGACAGTTGGTAAAAGCCTAACAACACTGAGGAATCGAAGGTGGCAGCGTAACACCGTATACGTCACTGCCGTCCTTCTGACCAGATGCTGTCCGCAGGATATATATAGGGGTGGGCGACGGCCGACCCAGGCAAGTTGTTAGTATTGACATCAGACGGCCTTCCGAGGGTACTCTAGGTGCCTATAATCCCTATGGGAGGTATGGGGGTCCCCCGGAATAGCTATCTGAGAGTCGGGGATAAACGGAAGTTTGTCTGGATAAAACTCTACTACTTACACAACGATATCCCAGACGCAATACTATTACTGAGGGATGTTACAGGACTCTAAGAGGCATTCAGTCTTATAACGGCTAAGGTGATCCCTCAACGGTTGGCTATAGGTAGCGCCTATTTAGCCAACTCAGTAAAGACACTTACCGGGGGAGCTATGCAGTCACAAGAAAAGCTGCCCATAGGCCAAGTAGACACAGTTGTCAGCAGTGCTTGCATAGACGGAAAAAGCCATAGGGCTACTGAGTCTTATACCTAGGTTTGGGTCCAAAGTCTGATTGTCAGTTGCCCATTGACAAGACGGCAATCGGAAAGGTTTTTCTCTCCTGCAGGCATAATCAAAATGCATTGTAGAAAACCTCTATGATTGAACGGACTCAACTTATCCGAGCGATCCACAGGCCCTAAAGTTAATTCCGGAAGGGCCATTTGTCAGTTGATACCTGAGTGGAGAAGGGAGCTCTCTTAACGGTCGGAGTAGGGATGGGTGTCGTTGGCTTAATAATTCTACTTAAGTAAAGGCGAACGGCACTCTACTCTGATAACCAACTATCCTCTTGAGAAGACTTGAATTGAGTGAAGATCTGGCTTAACGATATTAAGTTTTATCCTTTGATTCAATTATTTTATCTTTACCTTCTGTGAACTTTGCGTGGAGTCTTTTGGTGTGGTCGCAACCTTAGGATCCATCTTCCTATAGGGTGCCCCCGTTACAATATCATTAGCCTCTATTAAATAATTCAACACATAATAATAGTATGGCAATTGAAAGTAAACTTGGTCTAAATAAGAGAATGAACTACTAGGAGAGAAAGTTTTGTTGATTGTGTGAGTGGAACTGCTCGCGAAGGTGATACTGAACTCCATGATATGGTGTCCAACACCCTTGCCTTAATGCATATCCTGCGTCATATTGATACTACTTTCCTTGCGGAATTATGAAACCCTTGTCGAATCCGTCATTCAAAACTTTGCCATCATGAGCTGACCCTTCCCAGCCAGCCAAAACATCGCAGAATCTAATATCAAATATACCGGCCGTCATAATATTTTATATGTTCTGCCCCTAGCGATTTCGAAATGGTCCTACATATTCACCAGGAACATGTGCTAATATATGTGTACCATCAATTGCAACCACTACATCTTTAAAGTATGGATAAAACTTCTTGTTTCTCAATATCTCTTAAGGACACTTATTGGCAGGGAGTGTGACATAGCTTGTATACAGCTTGATAAGAGCATTTAAAACCAGGTTGAAGTATCTATTTATATCAAAATTTATTAGCTTTCATATTACACAACTAATGAAATTACAAGAAAAGACACCTACAGGTTAACCATATAACCACTGTGTTGAAAATCTCATGAACATCACGATTGGAGGCATTTCGACCAACTGCCCAATTCAATATAGCAACTTGTTCTTCAACCTTGACAAACTTTGTCGATGATAGAAGTTGCGCACCTTCTAACCATTTGCATAGCTGAAGGAATACTCTACAACACATTCTTAGAACTAAGATAACTCGCCTCTCTTTGGTTGTCAGATCTAAAAGTTCTTCGAGATATCCTGCTCTATAAAGTATCAGTATTTGGCTTTCAGAAACCTCCTGCTGTGTACCTATTGTATTTGATACAGCCGTTGCGATATTGAATAGGAATATACCCTTGAATCGAATGCGGATATTATTGTCGTTGTTCATTCGTTCTCGATTTTCTTCCATATTTGATGTTTATGAGAGTATGATAATGGTAGAAGCTGATACTGGGTTGAACTGTTTAAATTTGAAAGAATTGGCCTTGTTTGATTTTCGTAAAACTAATATAATATAATATTTACATATAAAAGATCTTGTATACAATCAAAAGAAATTCTAATTATCTAACAATATAGTATGAAGGAATCATGTATTTTTATATTCCGATATATTTACAACATCAAATATCATCATAAATAATAGGCAGTATTTTCGGAAAAATACCACAGTATTTCTGAAATGATGAACACTAGGTCAAACTAAAATAAAAATACTACCAAAGATATGCCATAAAAGAGGAAATACTACTGTATTTCTGACATGCCGAACAGGGCCTAAAAAAATAAAATAAAATAACACCAAATAAATAAAATAAAACAAAATAAAATAAAATAAAATAAAATAAACAAAAGAAAAGAAGAATGTAAAAAAGGAAAATGAAAAAATGAAAAAATGAAAATAGTGAAACGAGAAGTACGTACAGAGCTCCTCACGGAACTACCTTCGTTATTTCATATTTTATTTCATATCTATTAGTTCAATCAATACTTTATTCTTATTACAACCATCCTTCTATGGTCTCTCACCCAAAGGAGACTCTAGTGACATATTATTATGGGCCAGTGGCAAGGGCTAGCAGTAAAAGGACTCAGGGTTACCTAAGGTGACTTTAAGCTAAGAGACCCGAAGAGCGATAAGTTAAGTAATTCATATCTTTATCTGTTGGAGTTGTGAAGATTAGTATGCCTTGTCCAGCAGGCTAGTGCTAGGTTTGTAACAGTATTACATACTGAAATCGTATTTCATCTAACAAATGGGTTTGAAACCATCCCCCTAAATATCTGGAATCTAGTGTTCACACATAGGTATGTTGATTTAAGTATTGGGTGATGATCTCCTACTTATTGGAACTCTAAAGGAAGTATAGGAGATGAAGAAGAGTATAAGTAAGCATTATCAGATAAAAGATCTTGAAAATGTCAACTGTTTTCTCTCCATACTTGTGGAATGTGATAGAGATATGAGAGCGATATTCCTCCAGCAGAAAACATAGGTGAAGCAAAGTAGGATGGCCTTTCTAGATTGAATAATGCAAGGTGTATGCTATCCTTCTTATTCCAAAGAATACAATACACCAAAGGACCGAAGTGGAAGGGAGTACAGAGATAAGTAGATACTAATAGGATGTGGGAAGCTTAACCTATGCTACTATTATGAAATTGAATCCTCCTATATTAATACTATTACTACAGACTTGATATTGGTTATTAATTATTTGGGTTTATACGAGATAAGCGCTACCCTATGGTTGTTCCTCTCTACTTGGTTCTATCTTCCTAACTAGTTATTCTTTCCTTGTTCTGCTTATCACTACTTCTACCTTGCCTTTACCCATTTGGCTATCGCTATCCTCCTGAAATACCTACTTGATGTGAATAGTATTAGAGATAACTTGATCCTACTTGTTTGGATTCAGTTGCTTCTTTTGTTAGCTCCATCCTGTCACTTTTAACACTCTGGTTTGGAATACAATTATCTTATTACGCTGGCTCTCTTAGCATGTTTGTTGGATAAGATGTTTGCACTTTTGTCAAGATTTCCCAGCCACAATCCTCTATATTTTTTAAAAGAGCTTGCAATCCCTTAAGGATTCAGACTCCGTAGCCATGCAGGACTATCATCTTTAATACTACAAGTGGAACCGTGACTCTATTAGTTCCATTCCATTTACCTTGTCTATTTAAGACCTATCGATCGACCTTTCTTCCCCTATCCTAAGAGTATCTTCAGAGTACCTTTGTGATTCTCTAGATACTAGGAAGTAAGGTACATATTAAAATATGATTATATATCGCCTACACAGCAAGCCTAGTTGTACCTTTCACTATAAATGCCTCAACCTTACTCTAGCAAGCTATGAAGAGACTAATGGCATCCTTTCTAGTAACAAAAGTACAACAAACACTAATGGGAAGCGGATATGGCAAGCAAAAAAGCAGACAGAGAAACTCGCTAACTCTGACAGTCTACACTAAGGCCAACTGTCTATTAGAGATTTAGGACAGAGATCTCTGAGTAGTTTTGTAATTACCAACTCATTTGAAGAAACTCTCAACTAGAGATCCATCAAACTAGGAACTATGTTAAATTCTACAAAAGACACTGTAACCTACTCCTAAGTATGTTGAGAATCCCAAAGAGACTCTGAAGATACTATTAGGATAGGGGGAAAAGTGTAGATAGATAGGTCTCTATAGACTAGGAAAAAGGTCTGGAACTAATAGAGTGAGCATTCAACTTGTAGTACTAAAGATGATAGGCCTGTGAGCCTTGAGAGTCCAAATCCTTAATGGATTGCAGGCTCTTTAAATACAAAAGATTGTAGATAAGAAAACTAAACAAAAGTGCAAAGATTCTGCCCAACAAATATGCTAACAGAGGCAGCATAACATGGTAACCATATTCTGAAAACACAGGGTTAAAAGCGACAATATAGAGCTAACAAAACAAGTAATGGAATTCAAGCAAAAAGGAACCGAGATCGGTAATACTAGACAAATCTATTAGGTATAGCAGGAGGATACCGAACCCAAATGGGTGAAAGCAAGAAGGGGTAGTGATAAGCGAAACAAGGAAAGAATAACTAGTTAGGAAGTCATAACCAAGTAGGAAGGAACAACCAACTAGTAGCGCTTATCAGGTATAAACCCAAATAAGTAATAATCAACATCAAGTCAGTAGTTATAGTAGAAACATAGTAGGAGTCCGTTACATTCCCCTTAAAAGAAATGAAACAAACAAAACAATAAGGAATATCCTAACGAGCTTAATGACCAACACGCCTTTGGAGAATTCTATTTAGATTATGTGTATTGGCACAATCTTATAGAATGAGTACGAAAATACTACACAGTATTAAGAGTATACTATGTGCATGCTTGTGTGAGGAGTATTGTAGTATGAAGGTAGATTGGTAGTAGTTATTGTCCTTAATTAAGTAAATAAAGTAGGCGGCAACCAGCAGTTTATACAGGCGCGTATCCTCCTTGTTCTCAGTAACAAAATTGGCAAAACATTGTTAAAAACATAAGTGCGAACATGTTTGACCCTGAAAAACTACCAAGGAAATCTCATTAAAATATGTGTAATCTAAAGTGGTGTGAGCGAAATAAATGGAAAGATAACACATGATACATGACCAGTAAAAGGTCACTATACATGGAAAGATAACCAAGAAATCCCGCACATAACATATGAAATATACGCATTAATTCTCAAACATTATCATGAAATATAACTGCAAATATAATATACCCAAGTTGTAGTAATGTCCGTAGTTTCCCTGAGTAAACTAGAAATAACCAAGCAGAGAGATAAACAATATTACCATAGGAAATATACATATGAAACGAATTGAAGAATTTCAACAAATTCCACTCAATTTCAAAACATTTAACTTAATCTGTAAACATATATCCATCACTGGTGTCAGGACCTTACACCTTTATAAGGCCCATAGTAGCCAAGACAACACAATGAAGGAGTTATCCTTCCATTTCAGATTCATCCAAGGTTGAGAGTATTGTTCTGGTATGGGATTCTGAGTGGTCTGAGACCTGGAGAGGTTTCCAAAATACGTATCGGTCAAGCTCAGGTAAGAGTAGGGAATATTCTGGTTTTGGTAGTGTCTAGACAGAGAAAGTCTCGCCATCAGACCAAGAGAGTCTGAAAGGTATAGATTCATTGTAGATATCAAACCAGTAGGATCTGATAAGGGTGCTATCGCCTTCTAGGTTGTATTGGGGTTCCCATGATTCTTCGATTCCTTCATAGCCTTTCCAATGCACCAAGAACTGTCTTTTTCTGCTATAGATTCCATCTTTGAGTATCTTTGCGATATCCTATTGCTCTTGTCCACTAGCATCGATGTTGACAGGCTCTTTGGATCTGGGATCGGGTGTTCTTGGGAAGTCGAAGGGGTTGGATCTTAGGTAAATGTGAAGATAGCTGTGATGGATCCAGGGGTGGATACCTACTATCACTGAAGGTACTATGAGTTTGATGTTGTTATGTCAGTCAGGTCCTTCGCTCACTGAAAAGGGTCCTAACCATGATCCAAGTAGCTTGGGATTTCGTCTAACCCTATGGACATGGGGTGCTGACTTGAGGATATCTTCTGTTTCATTAGGCATGATTGAGGGTGCATCCTTTGTTCTGTTTTCGCTGGAGGTGGTTTGGCGTACTCAGACCTTCTTATATCCGTCTCTGGCAAGTTACTGATTCTTCATGATCTGTGAGTCAATCTCATCTACTGCTGGTACTGAAGTGGGAGGAACTCTGACGCTAGGAAGGAGGTTTGGTAGTCTGCCAATGGTGATTTCAAAGGGGGAAAGTTCTGTGCTATCGCTGGGAGCTGCTTTGATTGCTGTCTAGACATAAGGGAGTGTAACGGGGGCACCCTATAGGAAGATGGATCCTAAGGTTGCGACCGCATCAAAAGACT
>QFET01002707.1:0-21417 GCA_003316355.1 Tuber calosporum
CCTTACAGTATCTTCAGAGTCCCTTTGGGATTCTCGAGATACTTGGGAGTAGGTTACAGCAGTTCTCAAGGACCAGAGAGTGGAGGAATCAACTATTGGCCTAGGGAGTAATCTTGGTCTAGTAGGGAGTTTCATCATACTGCAAGTGTATCTAAAAGCTCTATGAATGTGGGGTATTGCCGACCATGCGAATATTAAGCGAGGCAGAGCAATCAAGCTCAGCAAGTCGAAACAAGAGCGGGAAAAGGAGAGGAAACTATCAACAAGGATAGAAATAAGGAGAGAATAGACTCAAAGGGATAGACCCTAAAAAATTAGGTGAAGAGAAACAAATATAGACAAGTCCCCACCCCATGGCGAGACCAGAGAGGTTGGAAACCTGCCTAGAGGAGTTGGTGGAGATTTTTTCTTGTGTTGAGATTTGAATCGCCAGGTGTGTAGAGAAGACCGAGGATGTCCCTTAACTATAGTTGACAGGTAACTATTTATCTGCTATTTTCCCTGTACTTATGTTGGCCACATATATGAAGTATCTTTAGAGACTTTGACTATGGTCTAAAAAGTATCAGCACAGTTAGACCTTGACAAGGTATGACCCTGCTACAGCAAATAATTCCCCTGTCTATCTATAACTCTGATGCTGTCAAGCACTCAACCAGTAGGTAGCCTTTGATCTCGTTGCCAAATGAACCAAGTCCAGAATTGATGCCACATATTTGCTAACATCTTACTGAATACTATTAGATCAGTTTGGATGGCTGTCTTTCTTGCATATATGCACTCAGGTGCATATGCATTAGGATTACCAACAGTATTAGAACTCTTTGTGTAGAGTCTAGATCTTTCCCCAAGGCTGAGCAGCTCTGCTGTAGACACTACTTCTTGCCAGCATGGGTTGTAGTGATATAGTAACCTCCCGGTTCTGTATACTACACCTCATATTATCTGTACCATTTCCAATATGTGTAACAGGTATGTCTTTTGCTTCCCTGTTTTCTTGGTCCTCAAGCCTTAATGGGGTACAATAAGAAGTTATAAGGCAGAGTGCATCGGATGTCTCCAAGAATGTTGTTGTTATACGAGTTGTCATTTTGCTCGTTTCCCATATAAATATTGATACTTAACGTGGCCTAATTTCAAGGCAAAAGTACCTAACTTAACACGTACAGTTTTTACTTTTTAAAGTGCTTGGATTTTCCATTTTACTATATATTCTCCATTTAGATGTTCCACAGTCCGTCATTCTCCCAAACGCACTGAACCCGCTACTCTACACCCCCCTCCGCCTTACAGCGCAGTGCTTATTAGGCAATCACCTCAGACTCCCCGACATGCCGCCCGACGGATACAGCACTAAATTGACTCCAAATAGTATATCGAAAAAAAAAGAAAAAAAGAAAAAAAACCCCCAAGTCTCAACTTTGCCCTCGGGGTGATTTACCAGCGAGTCTGGGGCTTAATCGCTGTACAAAATCACAAAGTTGTGGCACCGAGGCCTGGCCAGGGATTCGAGAATTGAATACCGTAGCTCTATTATAAACGAATGTGCTTTCCCACCTAGCCTCCATGCTCTGAACATCGGCACTGCCAATTTCCCCAGGGTCCGTGAGGCCCTGCCCTGTTTTTTCATTTGCTTTTGCTTCCTCGTGAGTTTCCTGATTTAGCATGTGGGGTGTATGGTGAGTGCCCAACTTGTGGTCCCTCACTTCCACAACTCCTATCGGAATCACTTGTTGCTTCGTCAATCCTAACCACTTCCCTCTGCCTGGCTTCGCTATTTATCCCCTTCAGGTGCCCTCCGAGATAAAGTGTGCGAACTCCTGATCACCGCCGGAGTCTTGTATTTCTCTATGGGTGTTTATGTGTGATTTTTGACCCTAATGAGAAGAAATAAGTTTCGAATTGGGGAATGAGGGGGGTGATTGGAAAACTGACAGGAAATACAAACCTTTCTTATCCTTCTTTGGTGCTCATGCATAAACTAACTAGGGGGAAAGTATCGTGAACTGGTGAAACGCCCTGAGGGTATAGTGACATAATGGCCACGTCTAGTATTCTTATGACTATATCCCAGCTATCTTGTGACTCTAAGGGCACGTTTGTGGCAATTTCGGTAGAAAACTAGAAACCTTTTTTGTTGGCCTTTGTCTGAAAGGATATCAACTCAACACTTGAGTAAGCCATCACTGCTGATCACTCGACTATATAGTTCCTGGTCTTGCAGTGTACACCAGGATACTCGAAAATGTAGGGTGAAAAGGGTGGATTAGCATCGCTCTGCTCCTGAAATCACAACTCCGTGCCCCTTTCGGAACACAAGTGGGGTGGTGGATCTAGAAAAAAAAAACCCCGCCACTTCACCTGACTCCTGCAAGTGGCCACACAATACATATATTATTATTTTTCAAGTCGCAACCAAGGACTTCCTCCCCCGCATAGAAGAAGAACTTGACCACCTATCCAATAGCAAAAAGAATAAGAATGGCATTACAGCCTCTCCCTCCTGAACTCGATCAGGTAAAAAAATAAAATAAAATAGAACCTGGGCAAAAGAGTTCAGCAACCGGGATTCCCACATGGTCACCCACTGTAGTACTAACCGGTCGATACGATGCTTGTTTACCGCAGAGCGGACGGGATGCGAAATTTTCATCGTTCTGTGGCCGAACACATTGGTGTGTATTTGTGCCAGGGTTTTAACGTGATAGTTGGGAAGCTGCGGGTTAGCCTTGAAGTAGAGTTGGAGGCGGTCTGGACGTGGTTTTGAGGTGCTTTTGGGAGACCGCCTCCCGAGCTCCAGATAGGGTAGCTGCTGCCCCTATATCATAGTTTGTCTCAAGGAAGCTTGCAACTTGTAACCTTAGTAAGTAGTATGACACCATATCAGTCAATCGACCACCTTAGGTATGATAAAGGGGAGATATGTATATTCTCAACCCGAGCTTAATCCATGAAAGTACCTTGATTGCGCGTAGCGCTGATAGTCCTTAATATCAGAAAAATGAAATAGCCCTTAGAAGTTCCTTTGCTCTGTGGATAATGAGTTAGGTCTAATATCACCACCTCTCTCTTAAGCTACACACTGTATTCTTCTACAGTGCTACTCCGTAGCTTTAAATTTTCACACATCCTCCCATATTACTATCCCACTTCCCCCTTTCTCCTCCACAAACGCTCCATTATCTGTCCCGACTGCTAATGTCAGCGACTCTGCCTTCTGGCGAAATCTATTCCCTTTCCTCTAGTTGTCCAATAGGCATACGTCTTGATCCCCAGGGTTTGAAAAAATCCCATCCACGTGGAGGGGTTTGAGAGCAAACGGGGAACAGGGAATTCAAAGAAAGTGGTTTGCTAGGGCTTACCTGTTGTTTTTTTTCTTGTTTTTTTTAACTCCTGCTATACCCACGACCAAGATGAGGGTTGAGTTCCCAGCCCTCTTGTTGGCGTTGTTTATGACCGGTCCTTTAGCCAGTGGACTACCAGGCCCAAATAGTAGTTCTAAAAATTTCACAGTCTAATAGCCAAATTATTAGGCTCGCATTTCACTTGGTATCAACGATAGAAGTCTTAGAAAGGTCCTTCAGTTTTCTCTCTAATTTACATCTATCAAAACGAGGGACGGTTGCGCAAACACCAACTGAGGTGGTCAATACCGTAGTCTTGCTACTATTGCGACTACGTGCTAGGAACGTCATCCAGAGTAGCATCAAGTCCGATGAACAGTATAGGTGTAAATTCAACACTTGAAGAAGCTATCGCACCACTGACTATTCTGATGGTAGAACATCAACTGCATCAAGGCCCTAAAAATACGCTACAAGAATCCGTGTTGTACTGTAGGTAAGTTCTTGGCCCGTACGGCTGGCATATTGAAGCTGAAAGTGAAGTGATAGTAAAGCTGCAGCAAAGGCTGGGGCAGGCTGTATTGCTAAGAGAAAAAAAGAGAAAAGAAAAAAAAAAAACTGCTTTTATACACAACTACATATTATATTCTACAAGGACTCGAGCAACTTTTCCTTATGCCTTTCTTTGCACAATTGTGCCTAGAGACTGTTCAAGCACTTATCCGACAGAACTAAACATTTCTAAGAAAGGTGTAAGGAATTATGAACCCAAGACTGACCCCTCAGTCAGTTGTACCCTTTTCCTCTTCTTGCACTTTGTACCTTTATTTTGATCATTCGTCCTCGTATTCGTGTTGGCAACATTGACGCCAGTACAACACGCCAGCCATTTCCGCTGCGCAAAAGCTACCTCTGGACTTCTTTAGCTTTCACCCGATTCCATATTATGCCGTTTTCCAATATCACTATCTAGTTACATTTTTATCATCTTTCTGGCTGCGGTGACATATTTTTTGTTCGCTCTATATTGTGGATTTCCTATCATATTCCTTACATAGTTTACTTTTTAGGTCACCTCCCCCTTCTGCAAATCTTGTACCTTCTGCCACCACAGGTGGTGTGATGGTTGCTCTTTGTGTCAGCTGATGCTCCTGTTCGTTGACCCCTTGGGCATGTCATTTGCTCATGGATAATAGCTGTAGACTTCATTTACGCACTGATTATAGATCACTATTATCATTCTCATATCTTTCAAACCTGTGGCAAGTAAAGCTAGCTTACTCCAGTACTATATGCTGTTCTACTATTCTATTCCACCCCCACAAACCTCCTCCTCCTCTAATTGTTCGACATCAATTTAAACTTCCAGATCTCCATTTTTTCTCAATTTTTTTTTAGTAAACCCAGAAGCTAATTCACTTCCAGGTCAGACCCACTACGTGGCCCGATGCCACAATCCCCCTCTTTTTTAAAAAAAAATCACCATCAAGATTTATTAAGATGTTATTAAAATACTATTGTGGGCTGGTTTGTATGTATTACCAACTTTATAACTTAGTCAGCCTACCGACACTGAACAAAAGCAACATCAGACACGACCAAGCCCTGCCCCAAACAATTTTACCTTCGTCCAATCGCGTTGTTTGATTTATCCTGCAATAGTTTACAGAAGGGGTAAAGTGTTTGTTCTTTTTGTTTCCAGGGTGGTGAACTTGCTTTCCTGCCCTGGCTATATCCTTCCATCTGCCCCCAAGTGGCGAGATACCTCCCTCTGATGTTCCCAGCCGTTCCGTTTGGTCCCTTGATCGGGGCCTCGTTCGCATTGTTAGACAGTTGTATGCTGCCTCAGGGGGCGACTATACGACGTTAGGCATTTATCACTCCCTGGACTGCCGTAATGGTAGTATAGAGCAATTCGATGCCGACGTTAGAGACTTAGTTCAGCACATCAACCCTCGCTCCTTTGACCTGATGGAAATGGTCATTAGGTTGACTCTCCTCACCAGTGGCTGTTTAGAGCGCTGCAACTTCGACAGAAACTTAACGATAGGTTTCTACAGGTGTTACTACACAGTTGAGGCGGATTCCCAGTTTTACCACCCTGCCCTCTCGTCGACGGATTCATTGCCGAGCCCCTCACTCTTGTTTTCCCCCTCGCCTTCCCAGAACCCAGCAGGTCGTTCTTTTGTTTACAACGCGAATGCTTCCTCTGTCATTAGACGTTTGGAATGGCACTCCTCTCCCTTGGCCTCATGGGCTTTGGTTCTTGCCCCCGGGGCCCCCACTAGACCCTGTCAATATTCCGTCCCCCGCAAGCTGCGACTGTGACTCTACTGCAGATTTCAGGGAGGCCATGTCATTCGGTGAATGGCGTTTATACGCCAATTTTGACATGGACCGGCCTTCCGACAAGACTTATATCCCGTCCAGTAACAAGCCTGTTGTGCCCTCCTCCATCTCGATGCCGGGCATAATGGATTCCTCTCAAGGGACCGTGCAATGGTCATTGCTGGGCAAGAAAGTTGTTTTCTCTGCCAGTAGTATCAGTGCTATTGTTACCTCTCCTCATCCTAGTGTGAATGTTGATGTGCCGTGCTCCCCTTCCCACGACCAGTCCGATGTGCCTATGGGGCTCGATTGTGGGAAGAATACTGATGGTACTGGTTTAGGTGACAGTATCCACGCTACGGATACCCCACTTGTTACCCTGGCTGATATGGCCAGCATCACTGCATTGATGTTGGATGCCCTTGAGACATCATGACTAGTGAGGAGGTTGTTGACCTTGGCATTGACAATGTCCCAAGACTCTTGCTGGCAACTGGGACTTGACACGGGTCCTTCCAAGGAGTCACTAATCACTTTTAGATTGTCGAAAATATCTACACCAGATTGTATGACATTATTTCTGGCTTGGTGAAGGATGTGAAGAAGCTGACTGCACAGGTTCAGCATTAATGATGTCTAATCATGGTCCTGGAGGACACCCTTAACTCACAGAGGAGGTACCAGGAATCGGGTTATGGTCCAATTATTCCTCGCCCAGACACCCGTCGGCCCCTAGCTAAACACCCCAGTGTACCGGTGAAGGGTCATTTGCCCCCTCCCCATTCTAACTCCCTCACGACCTTCCGGCGGCCCTAGTAACGTGGTCATTAATTCGTGGGCAACGGTTGCCTCAGGTAAGACCAGGAAAAACTACCCCCCGGCTACCGCTTCCAGCGCAATAGCTGCCGTTTGCCGCCCATCAGGTGCTGCTCCCCTCCTACAAGGTGTTACAGTGGAGACAATTCGGGCCCGGATCAATGTTTTTTTTGCCAATAGGACAAGCTCCGGGGTTCGCACCCTTACATATCGGAGGCTTGCCTGAGGGCCGCGAGCGGGTGCATTTTACTGTCATTGGCGGCTCACTTGTGCCGTGAGGTTTCGGCATTCCTGGTGCAGTACCATGCAGTGTTGGTTCTGGACTTTATACGCCTGGATATTTCTTTTATGGCAGACGTCGCCCAGGTGAAGGTATTATATAAGTGGTCCACATGTTTGACACAGGGAGGGGTAGGAATTTGAAGGTGATAGACTGGTGTAGTGAGGATTTTTACAGCGGTTTTGTTACAAACCTATCCTTAGTCTGCCGGACAAGGCACACAATCTTCTTTAACAGCAACAGGTAACGATACGTACCGCTCGTCTTACCGTTCTTCAGGTCTCGTAGCCTTATGTCGCCTAGGGAACGCTGAGTCCTTCCACTCCTTGCCCGTGCGACTGCTTCTTAGCAATACGTTCCTCGAATCACCTTTCGGTCGGTGATGTAAACGGATGGTCGTAATAACAGTAAAGTATAGATTGAACTAATAGGTAAAATATAATATAGGAAGTAACTTTGGTGGTTGCGTGAAGAGCTAGCTATCTGTGTCCGTGACCCTCCTTATGTACGCGCTCTTCCCACAACCCTAACCCTGGTGACTTTACTATGAGTCACCTCTTTACTATGACTGCCGTGTGAGTCATAGTATAACAAACATCCTATGACTCACAATTTGAGTCATAGTATACAATCCCCATAGTATCCAATTTCCATAAAAGGTCATGTGTGCTAATCACGTCACATGCGTGAAACCCCTGACTCATACTTGTAGTCAGGTGCGAAAGTCATAACATCATATGACCTCACAATCGTGAGTCATGAAATCATAAACATAAATCAAATCAAACATTCATAATCATAAATGATCTCACAAATCGTGAGTCATGTGAAACGTTCCATATTGCTAAGTCCCAATTTGTGACAATAGCTCCTCTCTCTCCTCAGCTTGAGTCCCATCAAGCTATTCACCAAGTTTCATAACCTGGTTCCCAAATCTTCTCGCGTCGCGACGGAACTTCCGTAAAATTTGTTCCATTGTCCGTAACTGTTTCCTGATCATCTCCAATGTCAGGTCTGCCACCTCGATAGTTCGTTTTTGGTGCGCAATGGTGGCTTGTTGCGCTTCGAGGGTCTCCTCCTGGAGTCTGATCGTTCCTTGGGCCTCATCCAGTTGGATTTCCAAACCCGAAATCTTTCTTTCGAGGCATTCAATATCTGCCTGCGTGCTTTCGGTATCGTTGTTTCAGGTTTCCTCGCCCCTCTCCAACCGTCCCCTCCTAGCTTCGGTGTACTGAGCATCCTTCCTGCTCTGTTCCTCTCTTTTACCCCACGCCTTGGGGTAGTATCCCGCCCGGATCTTTGCATCCCGGTGGGCTCGACAATTATTTCGGTAGCACTCCTCCTATCTTGTTTCTGCATGTGGTTGTTTTGGCCAGTAACTGGACCCTTCCTTGTCTTCTCTATGGACGTTGCAATGCTCGTCATAGCATGCCGTCCTGCTCATCGCGTTGTGTTCTGATGCCCTTTGCTGGTACTCTACCGTCGCATAGCCTGGGCTAGTTGGAGTGATTTCTCGCATTGGGTCTCCCCAACCGTCGTTCGTTGCTTCTTGTTTGATTTCTTCCCAGCCTTGGTTTATCTGGGTATCGTTCTTGGAAGTGTTTGATTGCATTTTCCGCGTGTTCGTAGTTTTCCGCTGGGTACCAAACTTTATCCTGATCAGGAGAGTATCCTGTCCACTTCGCTCGATATTGAACTCTTCCGTAATGTAGTCGTGAATCGACTATTTCTTCAAGTTCGTATTCTGTTTCGCCTTCGATTTCGATTGGTGGTGGTAGTGACTGGATCTGTGATGGGAATCTTTGGTCTTGGTAGGGTTCGAGAAGTGAGATGTGGATGGTGTTGTGTATTCTCATCGATAGAGGAAAGTCCAGCTTATATGCACTGTTCCCCACTCTTGCCAAGATCTTGAAGGGCCCCATCTTTCTGTAATCGAGTTTCTAGCATGGTCTTGTGGTCCTTACATTCCTTGGTAGGAACCATACCATATCTCCTGATTTCAAATTCGGATCGGGTTTTCTGTGTTGATCGTAATTTTCTTTCTGTCGAAGTTGTGCAGCCACCATTTCCTCACGTATGATATCATGCAATTGGTTGATTTCGTTCACCGGAATCTTCCGATCCGGTATCAGATGACCACTTGTGTCATGTTTCGGGTGCTGTCCATAGTTTGCAAAAAAGAGTGTTGTCTTAATTGTTTCTTTTTGTCCGTTATTGTATGCGAACTCCGTAAAAGGTAATAGTTCGTTCCAATTATCCTGTTGATAATTGACGTATGCCCTCAGGTATTGTTCCAGGATGGCATTGGTTCTTTCTGTCTGTCCATCCGTTTGTGGATGGTAAGCCGTGCTCAATTTTCTTTCGATTCCCAACCTCAGGGCAGTTTCCTTCCATAGGTCCGAGGTGAACAGTGTCCCCCTATCGGTGATGATATCCTGCGGCTGTCCGTGTAACCGAAAGACTTTTTTTGCAAAGGTTTGCGCGAATTGTTTTGTTGACATATCTTTCCTGCATGCAACAAAATGACTCATGTTTGTCAGTCTGTCGATGACTACCAGGATGGCGTCATAGCCGTCCGATTCTGGTAGATCTGAGATAAAATCCATTAAAATCGACTTCCATGGCTTATCGGGTGCTTCGTTTGATTGTAGTAGGCCATACGGAGCATGTCGGGAGGATTTCGTTCTTTGACAAATGTCGCAGTTCTTGACATATTTCTTGATTGTTTCCCGCATTCCGGGCCACTAGTAACTGCGACTGATAAGTTCCGTGGTCTTTGCTGTCCCTCCATGTCCTGCTTGTAAAATGTCGTGATTCTTTCTGATAAGTTCTGTCCTTATGTTCTCCTCTTCTGGTACCCAAATCTTGTTCTGGTACCATAGGCAGTCATCCTTCCATTGGCATAGCCCCAAGGCTACATCCTTCATTTCTTTTGTTCCTTGTACGAGTGCTTTCCTTATCTGCTGTATGTGCGGGTCCTTCCCGCTCTGTTCCTTAAGAGTTCTCATTTCTTCTCCGGGAAAGCTAATCGTATCCATTTCCTATATCCTTATCTCCTCAAAGTATTTCTCTTGAGGTAATAGGATCCTTTGTTTCTGTTTGATCCTGTCGTCGTCTTTTTCTGGTGCATCTTGACTTCTTCTTGTCAATGCGTCTAACTTGCCGCTTTCCTTTCCTGGCCGATATTCGATTCGTATATTGTATTGGCTTAACTTCTCGCTCCACCGGATCTGTCGTTCGTTGAGATCTTTTGTTGTTGTGAACGGGACCAGATTCTTATAGTCAGTGAGGATCCTTGTCTTGTGATGGCTTCCCAACACATATCTTCTCCATTCCTTGAGTGCCTGTACTATGGCCAAGAGTTGTTTGTCGTGAATATCGTAGTTGCATTCCGTATTCGTCATTGTCTTTGATCGGAATGCCACGGGTCGCCATTTCTCGTCTTTGCACTGTTGCGATAGAATTCCTGAACAGACATACTTCGATGCATCTGTTTCAATCATAATCGGTCTTTCCGGATTATAACTGGTGAGTACGGGTGCAGACGTTATTTTTTATCTCCTCGTATCGAACACCTCGCTTTCTGCTGTACCCCACTCCCATTTTGCATTTTTCTTTGTCAGATTGTATAGAGGTTTTGCTGTCCTGCTAAACCCCTCAATGAATCTTCGGTAAAAGTTGCAGAATCCCATAAATCTTTGGATATCAGTTTTGTTCTTCGGAATTGCCCATTCCCATATGGCTGCCGTCTTTATAGGATCCATCCGGACCCCTTCTTGGTCAATAATAAATCCTAAGTATTCCTCTTCTGTCTTGTGGAATTCGCACTTAGTTGGCTTGATTCTCATTCCGGATTTTCCTATCGCTTTCAGGATTTTTCCCACGTCTTTCTGGTGCTGCTCCATTGTTTCTGAGTACACCAGTACGTCGTCCAAATATACTATGCAGCATATGTCCAAGAATCGGTGTAACGTTTGATTGATCCATCTCAGGAATGTCGCCGGTGCATTGGTCAAGCCGAATGGCATTACCAAGTATTCGTAGGTACCGTATCGTGTCGCGAATGTAGTTTTCCATTCGTCTCCTTTCTTGATTCGCACATTGTAGTATACATCTTTAATATCTAGCTTCGTAAAGGATCGGGCGCTATTTAGCCTATGCAAGGCTTCGCCAATGAGTGGCAGTGGGTACTGGTCTTTTTGCGTGACTTCATTAAGTCCTCGTTAGTCCACACATAGTCGTAATTTTCCGTCCTTCTTCTTGACGAAAAGAATTGGTGCTCCTGTTTCCGCGAAGGAGTCTCGTATCCATCCCCATTCCAGATTCTGTTTCAAATAGCTTCTCAATTCTTCCAATTCCGCCGCTCCTAGTGGATACAACCTTTTTGCTGGGATTGTCTTTCCCTTTTCAAAGTTAATCTCGTGGTCAACTCCTTTTCTGTAAGGCGGTAACGTGGTTTTTTCTTTCTCTTCGAATAGATCCAGGTATTGGTGATATACCTCTGGTATCATTTGTTACAAGGGTTCTTTTCCTTGATACTTTTTGGCCTTAATAGCCAGCTCGGTACTGACATTCATTGCCTTCAAATCGGACTGGCCGTCCTCCTGGTTCCACCTGAGAATGCCAGTGATCTCTCCTCTTCTGTAGAACTTCCCAAAGGGTTGGGCCGAGATCTCGCAGATCTCTATTCGTTTCCGGTCCTTTTCTGTTTCTTCCTGGGTACCTTCTGATTCGTTTCTGTCCCGGTCTCTTTAGTGGTCCGTACTTCCGAATCCTTTGTCTTCTCGTTCAGTCTTTGCAAGTACTTAGACTTCATTGCATTCCCCGTCCAGGTATCTTTCACATATCAGTTATGCTATCCTGTCACCGGCATTGACTGTATAGTCTTTGTCCCCGAGGTTCACCATTACTACCTTCAGTTCACCTGTATAATCCGCATCTATTACACCAGCATTAGTTGTGAGCCTGTTCTTGACTGCTAACCTGCTTCGTGGTGCAATGCACCCATAAGTGCCCTGTGGTAATCCGATGGCTATTCCGGTTCGGATGACCTCTTGCCCTTTGGCTCGTATCGTTCCTCTTTCGCTAGTGTACAGGTCATGTCCTGCCGCCCTCAGTGAGCCTCTCGTAGGCATCGTTGCCTCTTTAGTCAACCTTTTGACAAGGATCTGTTTATCCGTTTTGGCCTGAACCGTTGAGAACTTCATATCTAAGTTCTCCTCCAGGGCTTCCACTTCTGGGACTGTAAAGACCCTCAGTGACTCTTTTAAAGACCAGGTCGTGCATCTCTCACTATCAAACGTGATGGTCCCCTTTCCCCAATCAATTGAGGGGCTATGTTCTCTCAACTCTGGCATTCCAAGAACTACTTCATGGTTTTGTAAATTTGCCACTTGGAAGGTAATCATTTGCCTATGGCTACTAATGTCCATAGGTACTGTCGTCGTATGAGTAACTGGACCCATCGCGCTGAGTTTGCCGTCCGCCAGGTAAATTTCTCGTTGTTGTTTGGCTTTCGCCATAGACATGCCGTACTTTTCGCATACCTCTTTATCAATCAAGTCCTCAGTCGCTCCTGAGTCAATCATTCCGTTGGTGCTGATAATCTTGTCTCTGCCATGTAGTCGCATTTTTACCATGACATGGTCGTTTTCGTGCTCCAGTGATTCCGTGTTGTTTAGTGCAGCGTAGAAGTTTCGTATCTCGATGGGTTTCTTTTTCCCCTTGTCCCTCAGACCATCGCTTACTGGGGACCGTCGTCTTTTTCCTCTTCGTTCTTTTCAATTTCGGGATCCTTTTCGCGGATTCCTGTTCTTAGTTTCCATCGTGGGTTCTGAACCCTACTGACTGTCTTCGCCGGGTATTCTTTTTCGTCTTTTGGGTTGGTGCAGTTTCTCATCATCTGTCCTGGCTTCGCACATGCCATACACAGATTGTTGTTTCTTCTCCTCTAGTATTCGGTCTTTGATATGTTAAGAGCTTGTCTTCGCCTAGTCACATCTAGGTCCATTGGATCTCCCCGAGACTCCTGTATTCGTTGGGTCTTGAAGGTGCCGTCGTAGTTTCTGGAGTTGTCGTATGTTTTGGTCCTTGTCCTTCCTTGCACGTGTTTGATAATGTCCAAGCGGTTTTCTTGATTAATGGCCCATACCGCCATTTCTTCAGTCGTCGTGAAGTCTTGAGCCCTCATGGCCCAGGCGTTCTGAATTTCTTCATGTAAGCCTCTTAGGAAAGCTCTTCCCAAGGTTGCTTCGTCGTATTCTGCTTCTGTTGCCAATAGTCGTAACTCGTTCCAGAAATCAGTCACATTCCGGCTTCCTTGCTTGATTTTCTCGATTTTATTTCTTTCAATTTCCCTAGTATCTACGTCGCCGAATTGGATGCGTAGAGTGGCTTGAAAATCTGCCCAGTTATTCCCTGTGGCTGGGGTCTTTCCTTCCACATATGGAGTGATCCAGGTGCCTGCTGAGTCCCTCAGTAGGGATTTGGCGAAGTCCACTTTTAATCCGTCTTCATTTTCTCCCCATCTTAGTGCTGTGTAGTACATTGCAAGTTGGACTAGCCATGCTCGCAGTTTGGTTCGGTCTCCTGTAAACGTATCCGGAGTTTTGAATTTTGGTCTCCGCACCGTCTGTTCCTTTCGATTTTCCTGAACCGTTCTTGTCAACTCCTGGAGTTGTTCTCTCGTGAGAGTTATCGTATCTGCTGGTCCTGCTACCCCCAACATTCTGTGTATTGGGGATGCTTCTGAGCTTACTCACCCTGATCTTGATCTTGCTTCCGGGGTAACCGGGCTCGGAGGTCTTGGTGATCCTTCTCGCGATATCTCGCTTAAGACTTGTCCAAGTTCTGCTTGTAGTCCCAAGAAAGTCTGTGGATCGTTGAAGTCTGGTACCTCTGTGTCTGTAGGTGAATCCGTTTTGTATTCGTTAAGTGTCGCAAAAGATGCAACAAATATTACAAACCTATCCTTAGTCTGCCGGACAAGGCACACTATCTTCTTTAACAGCAACAGGTAATGATATATACCGCTCGTCTTACCGTTCTTCAGGTCTCGTAGCCTTATGTCGCCTTGGGAATGCTGAGTCCTTCCACTCCTAGCCCGTGCGACTGCTTCTTAGCAATACGTTCCTCGAATCACCTTTCGGTCGGTGATCTAAACGGATGGTTGTAATAACAGTAAAGTATAGATTGAACTAATAGGTAAAATATAATATAGGAAGTAGCTTAGGTGGTTGTATGAAGAGCTAGCTATCTGTGTCCGTGACCCTCCTTATATAGCCACTCTTCCCACAACCCTAACCCTGCTGACTTTACTATGAGTCACCTCTTTACTATGACTGCCGTGTGAGTCATAGTATAACAAACATCCTATGACTCACAATTTGAGTCATAGTATACAATCCCCATAGTATCCAATTTCCATAAAAGGTCATGTGCGCTAATCGCGTCACATGCGTGAAACCCCTGACTCATAATTGTAGTCAGGTGCGAAAGTCATAACATCATATGACCTCACAATCGTGAGTCATGAAATCATAAACATAAATCAAATCAAACATTCATAATCATAAATGATCTCACAAATCGTGAGTCTTGTTAAACGTTCCATATTGCTAAGTCCCGATTTGTGACAGGTTTGAGTACTGACCTTGAGCAGTCGAATGTCAGCATTACTGTTTCTGGGCAGCCACATATCGTTGGTTTTGTTACGGCCATGAATGTTCACAAGATTTGGACTTGCGCTATTGTCTTCTTGGTTGATCAGTCCGAGTCGGTTAGTACAACACTGGCCTAGGGCAAGGTCATGCTGAGGGAAGGCTCGTCTGTTATCAGACAGTGGATTGAACACGCCACAGCCAAGGTATATGACAAGTGCCTGTAGTTGGGCCACTTAAAATATCTTTTCCGTCTTCGAGGCCCATTGCTGATGCTGTAGGTGGAATCATCTCTCAGCAAATAGTTCCTGTGTGGTGCGGAACTGTGGCGGGAGACTATGTGAATCCTGCGAATACACCTCTGTGTGATGCTTACTGTACGACTCGACAACAACCTATACTGGGTTTCTCTATTGCTTTGGCCTTAAAGCCACACCTGACTGTTCTCCCCCAACAGTAGTTTTGTCCCCCATTGCCGCTGACGAATCTTTAAAGTAAAGCATTAGTTACAGGTCCTTCAACAGGCAACGACGTCAGAACAGGACTTGACGAGCTTCCCCCTTGGCCGGTAGTTCTGATCGACCCATGGAAAAGTCTGTTTTTGATGCCGCTGTTATCCGCACTTTGTCTATAAAGGCTAGAGGCAAACTACCTGCTCGGGTCATGAAAGAAATCCATTCAGATGATGAGGTCATTCGTCCCCCCTATTCCCCCTTATAACAACAGGGCACTCGCCTCTTATGACTAGCCTAGCCTAATCTGAATGGCTGTACCACCTTCAGTTCGTCTGTGTGTTACAAACCTATCCCTAGTCTGCCGGACAAGGCACACTATCTTCTTCAACTGCAACAGGTAACGATACGTACCACTGGTCCTACCGCGCGTCAGGTCTCGTAGCCTTACGTCGCCTTGGGAACGCTGAGTCCTCTTACTCCTAGCCCTTGCGACTGCTCCTTGGCGATACGTTCCTTGGATCACCTTTCGGTTGGTGATATAAACGGATGGTCGTGATAAGAGTAAAGTATAAATTGAACTAAAAGGTAAAATTTAACATAGGAAGTAACTTAGGTGGTTGCGTGAAGAGCTAGCTATCCGTGTCCTTGACCCTCCTTATATAGGCGCTCTTCCCACAACCCTAACCCTGGTGACTTTACTATGAGTCACCTCTTAACTATGACTCCCGTGTGAGTCATAGTATAACAAACATCCTATGACTTATAATTTGAGTCATAGTATACAATCCCCATAATATCCAATTTCCATAAAAGGTCATGTGCGCTAATCGCGTCACATGCGTGAAACCCCTGACTCAGACTTGTAGTCAGGTGCGAGAGTCATAACATCATATGACCTCACAATCGTTAGTCATGAAACTATAAACATAAATCAAACAAAATATCATAATCATATATGATCTCACAAATCGTGAATCATGTGAAACATTCCATATTGCTAAGTCACGGTTTGTGACAATAGCTCCTCTCTCCCCTTAGCTTGAGTCCCATCAAGCTATTCACCAAGTTTCATTACTTGGTTCGCAAATCTTCTCTCGTCACGATGGAACTTCTTTAATATTTGTTCCGTTGTGCGTAACTGTTTCCTGACTATTTCCAATGTCAGGTCTGCCACCTCGTTAGTTCGTTTTTGGTGCGCAATGGTAGTTTGTTGCGCTTCGAGGGTCTCCTCCTGGAGTCTAATCATTCCTTGGACTTCATCTAGTTGGATTTCTAAAGCCGAAATTTTTCTTGGGGGGGATTCAATATCTGCCTGCGTGTGTTGGCTTTCGGTATCATTGTTTCGGGTTTCCTTGCCCCTCTCCAACCCTCCCCTCCTAGCTTCCATGCGCTGAGCATCCTTCCATTGGCATAGCCCTAGGGCTACATCCTTCATTTCTTTTGTTCCTTGTTCCCATGCTTTCCTTATCTCTTGTATGTGAGGGTACTTCCCACACTGTTCCTTAAGATTTCTCATCTCTTCTCCGGGAAAGCTAATCGTATCCATTTCCTGAATCCTTATCTCCTCAAAGTATTTTTCTTGTGGTAATAGGATCCTTTGTTTATGTTTGACCCTGTCGTCATCTTCTTCTGGTGCATCTTGACTTCTCCTTGTCAATGCGTCTGGCTTTCCACTTTTCTTTCCAGCCCGATATTCGATCCTAATATTGTATTGGCTTAACTTTTTGCTCCACCAGATCTGTCGTTCTTTAGGATCTTTTATTGTCGTAAAAGGGACCAAATTTTTATAGACAGTGAAGATCCTTGTCTTGTGATGACCTCCCAACACATATCTTCTCCATTCCTTGAGTGCCTGTAGTATGGCCAATAGTTCTTGGTCATGAATATCGTAGTTGCATTCCGGATTCGTCATTGTCTTTGATCGGAATGCCACCAGCCGCCATTTCTTGTCTTCATACTGTTGCGATAGAATTCCTGAACAGAGATACTTCGATGCATCTGTTTCGATCATGATTAGTCTTTCCGGATTATAATGGGTGAGTACGGGTGCAGAAGTTAATTTTTGTCTCATCGTATCGAACGCCTCGCTTTCTGCTGTACCCCACTCCCATTTTGCATTTTTCTTTGTCAGATTATATAGAGGTTTTGCTGTCCTGCTAAACCCCTCAATGAATCTTCGGTAAAAGTTGCAGAATCCCATAAATCTTTGGATATCGGTCTTGTTCTTCGGAATCGCCCATTCCCATATGGCTGCCATTTTGACAGGATCTATCCGGACTACTTCTTGGTCAATAATAAATCCTAAGTATTCCACTTCTGTCTCGTGCAATTCAGACTTAGTTGGCTTGATTCTCATTCCAGACTTTCTAATTGCTTCCAGGATTTTTCCAACATCTTTATGGTGTTGTTCCATTGTTTCTGAGTACACCAATACGTCATCCAAATATACTATGCAGCATATATCCAAGAATCGGTGTAACGTCTACTTGATCCATCTCTGGAATGTTGCTGGTGTGTTGGTCAAGCCGAATGGCATTACCAAGTATTCGTAAGTTCCGTATCGTGTTGCGAATGTAGTTTTCTACTCGTCTCCTTTCTTGATTCGCACATTGTGGTATGCATCCTTAATATCAAGCTTTGTAAAGTATCGGGCACTGTTTAGCCTATCCAAGGCTTCCCCGATTTGTGGTAGTGGGTACCGATCTTTTTTCGTGACTTCATTAAGTCCTCGGTAATCCACGCATAGTCGTAATTTTCCGTCTTTCTTTTTGATGAAAAGGATGGGTGCTCCTGTTTCCGCAAAGGAGTCTCGTATCCATCCTCTTTCTAGATTCTATTTCAAATAGCTTCTCAATTCTTCCAGTTCCACTACTCCTAGTGGATATAACCTCTTTGTTGGGATTGTCTTTCCCTTTTCTAGGTTAATCTCGTGGTCCACTCCTTTTCTGTAAGGTGGTAACGTGGTCTTTTCTTTCTCCTCGAAGAGATCCATGTACTGGTGATATACCTCTAGTATCATCCGTTCCAAGGGTTCCTTTCCTTGGTACTTTTAGGCCTTAATAGCCAGTTTGGTACTGACATTCATTGCCTCTAAATCGCATTGGCCGTCCTCCTGGTTCCACTTGAGAGTGCCAGTGATCTCTCCTCTTCTGTAGAACTTCCCAAAGGCTTGAGCCAAGATCTCGCAGATCTCTATTCGTTACTGGTCCTTTTTTGTTTCTTCCCAGGTACCCTCTGATATGTTTCTATCCCGGTCTCTTTTATGGTCCGTACTTCCGAATCCTTTGTCATCTCATTCAGTCTTTGCAAGTACTTCGACTTCCTTGCATTCCCCGTCCAGGTATCCTTCACATATCAGTGATGCTATCCTGTCTCCTGAGTTGACTGTGTAGTCTTCGTCCCCGAGGTTCACCATTACTACCTTCAGTTCACCTGTATAATCCGCATCTATTACACCCGCGTTGGTTGTAAGCCTGTTCTTGACTGCTAACCCGTTTTGTGGTGCAATGCGTCCATAAGTGCCCTGTAGTAATCCGATGGCTATACCAGTTCGGATGACTTCTTGCCCATTGGCTCGTATCATTGCTCTTTCGCTAGCGTACAGGTCGTGACCTGCCGCCCTCAGTGAGCCTCTTGTATGCATCGTTGCCTCTTTAGTCAACCTTTTGACTAGAATTTGTTTATCCCTTTTTACCTGAACTGTTGAGAACTTCATATCTAAGTTCTCCTCCAGGGCTTCCGCTTCTGGGACTGTAAACACCCTTGGTGACTCTTTTAAACACCAGGTCGTGCATCTCTCACTAAAAAATATGATAGTCCCTTTTCCCCAATCAATTTCAGGGCTATGTTCTCTCAACCATGGCATTCCAAGAACTGCTTCATGGTTTTGTAAATTTGCCACTTGGAAGGTAATCATTTCTCTATGGCTACCGATGTCCATAGGTACTGTCGTGGTATGGGTTTACAGGACCCATCGCGGTGAGTTTGAAGTCCGCCCGGTAAATCTCTTATTGTTGCTTGGCCTTTCCATAGGCATGCCGTACTTTTCGCATACCTCTTTATCAATAAAGTCCTCAGTCGCTCCTGAGTCGATCATTGTTGTTGATGTTGATAATCTTGTCTCTGCCATGTAGTCGCATTTTTACCATGACATGTTCCTTTTCGTGTTCCAGTGATTCCGTGTTGTTTAGTGCTGCCTAGAAGTTTCGTATCTCGGTGGGTTTCTTTTTCCCCTTGTCGCTCTGAGCATCGCTTAATGGGGACCATTGTCTTTTTCCTCTTCGTTCTTTTCACTTTCGAGATCCATTTCACAGATTGCTGTTCCTTGTTTCCATCGTAGGTTCTGAAGCTTACTGACTGTCCTCGCCGGGTATTCTTTCTCGTCTTAAGGTTGGTGCAGTTTCTCATCATGTGCCCTGGCTTTGCACATGCCATACACAGATTGTTGTTTCTTCTCCTACAATATTCAGTCTTTGATATGTTAAGAGCTTGTCTTCGCCTAGTCGCATCTAGGTCCATTGGGTCTCCTCGAGACTCCTGTAGTCGTTAGATCTTCAAGGTGCCGTCGTAGTTTTCTGGCATTGTCGTATATTTTGGTCTTTGACCTTCATTGCACATGTTTGATAACGTCCAAGCGGTTTTCCTGATTAATGGCCTATACCACCATTTCCTCCGTCGTCGTGAAGTCTTGAGCCCTCATGGCCCTTGCGTTCTGAATTTCTTTGTGTAAGCCTCTTAGGAAGGCCCTTCCCAAGGTTGCTTCGTCGTATTCTGCCTCTGTTGCCAATTGTCGTACCTCGTTCCAGAAATCCGTCACATTCTGGCTCCCTTGCTTGATTTTCTGGATTTTATATCTTGCCGTTTCCCTAGCATCCACGTCGCCGAATTGGATGCATAGAGTGGCTTGAAATTCTCCCCAGCCATTCCATGTGGCTGGGGTCTTTCCTTCCACATATGGAGTAATCCATTTGCCTCCTGATTCCCTCAGTAGGGATTTGGCGAAGTCCACTTATATTCCGTCTTCATTTTCTCCCCATCCTAGTGCTGTGTAATACATTGCAAGTTGGACTAGCCATGCTCGCAGTTTGGTACGGTCTCCTGTAAATGTATCCGGGGTTTTGATTTTTGGCCTCCATACTCTCTGTTCCTGTCGATTATCCTGAACTGTTCTGATCAACTCTGGGAGTTGTTCTCTCGTGGGAGTTATCGTATCCGCTGGTCCTGCTACCCCTAACATTCTGTCTATTGGGGATGCTCCTGAGCTTACTGACCCTGATATTGATCTTGCTTCCAGGGTGACCGGGCTTGGAGGTCCTGGGGATCCTTCTTGCGATATCACGCTTAAGGCTTGTCCAAGTTCTGCTTGTAATCCTAAGAAAGTCTTGTTGAAATTCTTCAATTCGTTTCATATATATATTTCCTATAGTGATATTGTTTATGTCTCTGCTTGGTTATTTCTAGTTTACTCAGGGAAACTACCGACATTACTACAGCTAGGGTATATCATATTCTCGGTTATATTTCCTGAAAATGTTTGAGAATTAATGCGTATATTTCTTATGTTATGTGCGGGATTTCTCGGTTATCTTTCCATGTATAGTGACCTTTTACCTGTCATGTATCATGTGCTATCTTTACGTTTATTTCGTGCACAGCACTTCAGATTACGCATATTTTATTGGGATTTCCTTGGTAGATTTTCAGGGTCAAACATGTTCGCACTTATGTTTCTTACAATGTTTTCCCTATTTTTTTACTGAATACAAGGAGAACACGCACCTGTATAAATAGCTTGTTGCCACCTACTTTGTTTTAGTTAATTAAGGACAAGAACTACTACCAATCTACCTTCATACTACAATACTCCTCACACAAGCGTGCACATAGTATACTCTTAATACTGTGTTGTATTTTCGTACTCATGCTATAAGATTGTGCCAATACACATAATTTGAACAAGTCTGTGGATCGTTGAAGTCTGGTACTTCTGTATCTGTAGGTGAATCCGTTTTGTATTCGTTAAGTGTTGCAAAGGACGCAACCAAATGTTACAAACCTATCCCTAGTCTGCCGGACAAGGCACACTATCTTCTTCAACTGCAACAGGTTACAATACGTACTGCTGGTCATACCGCTCGTCAGGTCTCGTAGCCTTACATCGCCTTGGGAATGCTGAGTCCTCTCACTCCTAGCCCTTGCGACTGCTCCTTAGCGATACGTTCCTTGGATCATCTTTCGGTCAGTGATATAAACGGATAGTCGTGATAAGAGTAAAGTATATATTGAACTAATAGGTAAAATATAACATAGGAAGTAACTTTGGTGGTTGCGTGAAGAGCTAGCTATCCGTGTCCGTGACCCTCCTTATATAGGTGCTCTTCCTACAACCTATGACTCATAATTTTAGTCATAGTATACAATCCCCATAATATCCAATTTCCATAAACTCCAAGCCTGGCAAATCTGATTACAACTCCTCCTCCTCCTTCCGAGTCATTGTCCTCCTAGAAACTGTCTCCAAGATTCTGGAAAGGATA
>QFET01002710.1:0-25221 GCA_003316355.1 Tuber calosporum
CCTCTGTTAGCATGTTTGTTGGACAGGATGTTTGCGCTTTTGTTTAGTTTTCCTAGCTATAATCTTTTGTATTTAAAGAGCCTGCAATCTCTTAAGGATTCGGACTCTCAAGCCTCACTGGACTATCATCTTTAATACTACAAGTTGAACGGTCACTCTAACAGTTCCATACCTTTTACCTTGTCTATTGAAGACCTATCCATCGACGCTTCTCCCCCTATCCTAATAATATCTTCAGAGTCCCTCTGGGATTCTCGAGATACTTGGGAGTAGGTTACATAACTGTTGGAAGCGGGGAGAAGCTGCAACATCCGTATGGTCTTCCAAACCACAGAAACGACAATGTGTCTTTTTCAACTTTGGACCTTTGGGATTTTGGATTATCGGTTCACCGGTCCCTTTCGTACATGGTAGGCTATTGTGAAATGCGATATTCCCATCAGCTCTTTCCACGATCCTACAAGTAGGAAAACAATAAGCCATAGCCGACTGCGCTTCCACCCCTGGAAACCCAGTCCTCCTGGTGCTGCCCGTGGGTTTGGCTGGAGCCGGCGGTGCTGTCGGAAGGACAAGCGGTGCCTGATTTTGTGGTGTGGCAGGCAAGGGAGTTGCCTCTGCCACCGCATATAGTCGCTCAGCTTCTAAAACTATAGTTGGCGTTGATGGCTCAGACGTAAGGGCTGCAACGGCGGTCGTAGCTTTAGGTTTTGCGGGTCTCTTGTCCTTTGTTACCCCTGCTAGCCGTGAAGACCTCCGCACCGTGCCTGAGCCAGAAGCGCTCGAAGATCGGCTGGCTAGGCGGGCTTCAACAGCGTAGGCAAAAGCTGATACGCGAGATGTGCCTGGAGTGAGGCCAAGTCCCAAAGCTTCACTGGCATGTGGTGTTAAATGCTCATGCCATGTGACATTTGCCATGGCTTCCCCAAAATGCGTGGCAAAACTAAGCGGTCCGGTACAGACAAGGGAAACCGGAGGAGCTTGCTCCATAACCAGATCATTTTCGGAATCAATGGTGATTCCTTGACTCTCAGCCCACTGGAGGGCCTTTAGGCGACCCTTCAGCGCTTGCGCTGTCATGACCTGCTGGCGATAGGCATCTTGGACCTTCTTTACCCAGTTGCTGGCCATGTTGACCAATTTCTCTTGAAAATAGGTCTGCTTTGCCTCCACAAAGCATTCGAGTTGGGACTGTACTTCCACGAACCTACGGCCTACTTCATGTAGAATGTAATTCTCAAAGACTTCGTGGGTAAAACGTTCAAAAGTAACCCCTTCAGGGACCGCCTCAGGTACCATCACGGAGGGATTGTGGGTGATGGATTCCATGAGTGCCGTAGGATGGGGGACCACCATGGTCTAACATTCCTCAGGCACCTCAATGGGTGCCGCTTCAATCAACTACGGAACCGCCTCCATACCCAGGCCCCTTAGGTCTGCGATAACTTCGTAGTCCAAGAGGGGACCCGGTGTGGGAGGGACGGTAGTCCGGAGTGAACGCATAAGAGACATTTCAGACATCATGCTTTCCACCATGGGCTACTTGTTACTGACAAGGTTACCATTACTCGTAAATGTCAGAAAGGGGTCTCGAGGAGCAACAATTCTCAGGAGAGAGTTAAGCGAAGAGCTTAACGGTATACTGTAACGGGGGCACCCTAGAGGAAGATGGATCCTAAGGTTGCGACCGCACCAAAAGACTCAACGCAAAGTTCACACTAGGTAAAGATAAAATAATTGAATCAAATGATAAAACTTAATATCGTTAAGCCAGAGCTTCACTCAATTCAAGTCTTCTCGAGAGGATGGTTGGTTATCAGAGTAGAGTGCCGTTCGCGTTTACTTAAGTAGAATTATAAAGCCAACAACACCCATCCCTACTCAGACCGTTAAGAGAGCTCCCTTCTCCACTCTGGGATCATCTAACACATGGCCCTTCCGGAATGAACTTCAGGGCCTGTGGATCGCTCGGATAGGTTGAGTCCGTTCAATCATAAAGGTTTTCTGCAATGCATTTTGATTATGCCTGCAGGTGAGAAAAACCTTTCCGATCACTGTCTTGTCAATGGCCAACTCACAATCCGACTTTAGACCCAAACCTAGGTATGAGACTCAGTAGCCCTATAGCTTTTTCCCGTCTATGCAAGCACTGCAGTCAACTGTGTCTACTTGGCCTATCGGCAGCTTTTCTTGTGACTGCATAGCTCCCCCACTAAGTGTCTTTACTGAGTTGGCTAAATAGGCGCTCCCTATAGCCAACCGTTCAGGGATCACCTTAGCCGTGATAAGACTGAATGCCTCTTAGAGTCCTGTAACGTCCCTCAGTAATGGTATAGCGGGTGGGCTATCATTGTGTAACTAGTAGAGTTTTAACCGGACAAACTTCCGTTTTGTAACGGAATCCTATTATGTTTCTACTATTACTACTGACTTGATGTTGGTTATTACTTATTTGGGTGTATACCTGATAAGCGCTACTATTTGGTTTTCCATTCCTACTTGGTTATGACTTCCTAACTGGTTATTCTTTCCTTGTTTCGCTTATCACTACCCCTCCTTGCTAATACCCATTTGGGTATCGCTATCCTCTTGCTATACCTACTGGATTTGTATTGTACTAGCGATCTCTTGTTCCTTCCTGCTTGGATTCCATTACTTGTTTTGTTAGCTCCATCCTGTCGCTTTTAACCCTCTGTTTTCGGACTATGGTTAGCTTGTTATACTTCCTCTGTTAGCATGTTGTTGGACAGGATGTTTGCACTTTTGTTTAGTTTTCCTAGCTACAATCTTTTGTATTTAAAGAGCCTGCAATCTCTTAAGGATTCGGACTCTCAAGCCTCACTGGACTATCATCTTTAATACTACAAGTTGAACGGTCACCCTATTAGTTCTATACCTTTTACCTTGTCTATTGAAGACCTATCCATCGACGCTTCTCCCCCTATCCTAATAGTATCTTCAGGGTCCCTTTGGGATTCTCGAGATACTTGTGAGTAGGTTACACGTTTATCCCCGACTCACAGATAGCTATTCCGGGAGACCCCCATACCTCTCATAGGGATTATATGCACCTAGAGTACCCTCGGAGGGCCATCTGATGGCAATACTAACAACTTGCCCCGGTTGGCCGTCGCCAACCCCTATACATATCCTGCAGACAGCATCTGGTCGGAAGGACGGCAGTGACCTATAAGGGGTTACGCTACCACCTGCGATTACTCAAATTTGTTAGGCTTTTACCAACTGTCACCCTTTCCCACCCGTCGCAAGGGGCGAACGTGGGAGCCGCAAGGGGGTGTTAGACGCGCCAAAATCACTCCAACCAACCTGGGGTACTTGTAGCAAGATTTCCCTTTCGTGTAACCTTAGGGGAGCGTAACTTGAGGTCCACGATCTCACACGCGATCCCCAAGGTAGGGTAACTGGGCCCTATCATGGTGCAAATCGCTGCTGAAGTATGTGTAATGCCCCTTTGCGTAACCAGATGGTTCCGCGTAACTGACCTATTTGTTACACGCGATTCCACGAGCTAGAAACACCTGGTTACACAAATGTAGCACACCCGGCGGCGTCTACACTGCTTACCATGGTTTCCTATGGCTCCCTGTTACCCAGCATAAGTGGTTACCATGCCTAACTGAGGAGATGGGTTACCCAATCTAAAGGGTTACCCTACCTAACCATCCTTCCGGGTTACCCTAATCAAGAGGGTTAACCTGCCTGACTGTAGCTCCAGGTTACCCTGTCTAGCATGGTTACCCTACCTAAGTGTGTACCAAGATTACCCGGCCTTGCTGGGTCACCCTATCTAACTAGGTACCTAAGTACCCTTTCTTCATGAAAGGTACTTATAGTTGTTATGTCACTTTCAGGTGTCTGGTACCATTCCTGTCCACGTCCTAGTAGGACCACAGGCTGGGCTGAGGTTCGGTAAGCTATACCAACTCATCTAGGAGTCATTACATATAGGACTAAGGGTAACTTTTATAGAAAACATACTGGTCTGTAACCTGTTGTACAGTCGATTAAATCAGCTAAAGAGCTCACATCTACAGAAGTAGCTCACTACCTCGCTGAGTAGGGTAATCCACTTCCAGGGTAAGACAGGGTAACTTGCCAGGCCTGGACACTAGAAAAACCTATAGAAAGTTGATAAGCAGTCTACTACCTGCTTGGCCTACAATATTTGTGTAACCAGTTATTTCATGATTGTGTCATTGTGAGTAAACAATAGAGCTATTACACAGGACCTTGCATTAACAAATATGAATGTTACAGGAGTTTGCGAATATATTCTGACCATGAACGGATAGTGTCACCATTCCTTAGTAATCATGTATAGGATCATCAACCTCAATGTTAGGAACAAACGACTCCCCAGAGGATTACATAACTTTTCAGAAGAGACTGCATGAATCTGAACCTCCACAGGCAATTACCCCCGTGCGGCCCCGGCATGTGCCCTGGGAGTCGACACTGGCCCCTTGTGCAGTTGCTCGTTTACTAAGAAAAACGAGAAATTGGAACAGAACTTGGAACCCCGTGTACATCGTCGCAGACATCCGTCCGGATGCTACCCTCTGGGTATATGAGGGGGCCTCTCTGGCTACGTCTGGGAAGTGGAACGAAGCGATGCTGTCAAGAACCCGCGGAGTTATACCCAGATGAAATTATGAGAACCCGGGTAGTCCTAGGTGGGTATGAATGCGTGATTGAAGCAGGCTACTCCGATACACACCAAGAGTACGCTGATGCCCCCGTGATGCCTATGAGGTCAAGCAACCTATCGGAACAAGTTGATATGGAGAGGCTGTGAAGAGGTGAAGGTATTGGCCCTATCGTGAACACTAGTCATCCTGAAAGCCAGCTGCAGAGCCGGATAAGACAGCACGAAGCAGATTCGGCCTACAACCAAGCTGGCCCCTAGGAGTTCTAAGAAATTATTGGTACATTCCAAACTGGGCAGCCATATCTTAACAGTGGAAAGAAGGTTGACAACAACAGACTAAGGGGGTTCATACCCTCAGCGAAGTCGGGAGCTCTGATTATACGATTAGCTGTGTGGGGGAGGACAAAGTTTCAGGGTCAAAGCGGGTTCGCTCTCGGATCAAGAGACAAAGGTAGGGAAGAAAATACCGGTTTATAAAGAACCCAGTTATAGTCTGCGAACACGCAGACGCGGGATACAAATATCGAAGTGCCTCCCGACCTTTAGCCATCATCAAGGAACGGAGAAGGGATCTTATCAATATCATAAATTTTACTCAAAAATCTTTACCTATGAGCCTTCCTAGACAATCTCCGTTTACGAAGAAAGGTTTAAGCCTAGTCCGATTCGCATGGCCTTAGAATCGGCTACCCTTAACCGTATATTGATATTTCTCCTTGTTACTAAGGCTCACTTCATGACATTTGGATATCTCCAAGTCATACCTCTGGAATCACACCAGCTTATAGCTGATTCCACCCGCCTCGACGAGCTTCTGCTCGAACCTCGCCCCTCAAATTACATCTCCCCTTTCCGAGAATTACTTGAAAACTCCCTTTCGGAGATTCAATTCCATATACCTGAAGAACCATTCTGGTTCACTGATCCTCTACTTGTCCCTACCGAAAAAGATTTCTAAAATATCTACGCACATTTATACGGACCCACCTTCCTGTGGAAACTGTTAATTGACTACGACACTTAAGAAGAAGGAAGTGGAGCTTCTTTCAGTATCATCAATTCCTTGTTCGCACCCTCTGCTTGGGGATTGAGAAGACATTGCAACTCACTTTAAAAACAATGTCGTCAAGATAATTAACCATCAATACCGACAAGGCAATGTCTGACATCGAAGAAGTATTGCTGGTAGGAAGCGATCATGCACCTGGTCGCTCCAGGTCACTTTTGGCACTCCACCACCTTTCACAGCCAAGTAGGGTCAGAAAGTCAGCCCCTGGGACTCGTTCAAGCACTCCCCGTCCTCCCGACGCCACAAATCCAGCTATAGAAAGTTTGGTTAAACACATAGGCCAGGCAATGATCTACTTCGACCGTACCCTTCAGGAATCGGTTGATATGTAACATTTGGCCTACCGTGAACTATCTGGTCAAGCTCAGGATCAGGGAAACCAACTCCAGCACCATGCTCAATGGATAACCTATTGGGAACAGATCATTGGAGTAGAGTTGAACCAGGTCAATTCAGGACTTGAAATGTTAGCAACTGAAACCGCCGCACTGCAAGATGCAACACCCAAACGGTTGGAGTCAATGTTGCGGGCGTACGAAGAACGGGCTGCAAATTATGAAGCGGTAAGTACCCTACTTCATGCTAACATTGGGACAACAGGAGAAGAGTCGCTGGATTGAGACTGCCCGCTAGATCAGGCGTTGGCAAGGCAAAATGCAGAACTCCTATAAAGACAAATGGCCGCACAAAAAGAACATGAGTGGACCTGTGAGGAATTACGGGAACTGCACCAGTGCCTTGAACAAGAACAGTCTTAAAGGGAAGCCTATGTGATAAGGCAGAATGCTGCATCCGAGCAGCTAAATCGAATGTTGACGTGGATGAATGAAACTTTGGTTCAACTACAAGTTGCGAGGAATCCACCAAGCGTGTGAGAAACAGTGTCATCTCAGCCATTGGAAAATCCGGGATTGGAAAAACGAACCACAGCCGCTGGCGTGGAAGAGTTCTGGTTCATTCCTGTAGAGATAAGGGAAAAGCCGTGGATCAAGGGGATAGAAATGTAAATGGTGGAGAGGAACCACCACATCCCCTCCCGGCGAATGCACCCAACAAGGGAGATGATGACCCTGGGTCTGAAGACGGAGGTAGCCGGCCCCTTGCGACAAGGTGGTGAGCTATCATTAAGACTCCTGCCTAGCCGTAAGTTCGAATCCGAAGCGGATGCATAGGTCAACCGAATAGGGCAAGCATTGTCCAGAACAAACCGCCAACAAGCGGATCCAACCTACAAATTCGAAAATAAGCCTACTCAGGATGTGAGAGTATGGCTACAAAATTGCGAGAACTACTTTGGCAGAAACCCATGGCAATTGGAAAACGATGAAGAACGCATCAAGTATGCGTTAGGAAGAATGGAAGGAACAGAGGTGGCCCCCTTCTGGATAACCTATCGAAACAAAATGACTGGTGACCTCGGATTTCCCAAACATGAGCGTTATAATTTCTGGATCAAATTTCGGGCCGAAGTTAGATAACGATTCTCGGTCATGCACAAGGCACAAAAAGCCTTAGCCGAGATTGAGTAAGTTAGGTATACAGGGGACATAGAGATGTATCTCCTTACCATGCAAAACCACAACATCGAAGCAGAAGTATCCGGTATCGCGTGGAGAACCATGATTCAGCAGCAACTCCTTATCGAGGCCATGCATACACTTTCATATGAAAATCATGATTTGGATAGCGATTGGATAAAAGCAGTCCGCAGAGTTACTAAAGCGGAAGAATCGTGCAAGGAACAACAAGGGCTTTTCCAGACAAATGAACAAGGTAAAGTGACTTTCGATAAAAAAAGCGGGACGAGGAACCAAAATCTAGCAAGAACACTGCTGGAAATAAGAAACGAAAAACCTATATGGCAGCTAAAAAGGCTGCCTACAAATTGAAAAAACAAGGGGAAAAAGGGAAAAAAGCCACCACAGAAGGAAAGGTTGAGCATAAAAATTGGGTTGAAGCTCATAAAGGAAGCTCTAAGGACAAAATTGAAAAATCAAAGAAAGCCAACTAATGCACCCGTTGCACGTTAGCCAACCATACTTGGAGGTTCTGCAGGAAACAGGCCCAAATATCGGTTATAGAACAGAAAAGTTGAAATTTCAAACCCCAATATCGACAACCCCTGATAACAAAGGGGCAATCAGAACCCACGACCAGGGTTAACCAAGTCAACCAGCCCAGGATTTGGGAACTGGACGAAATGGATGAAACCTAAAAAAGGTTTTCCGGCACCGGCAGCAACAGCACCCAAGTACTCGGCTATGGACCCCTTAACGAAACCGAAATCAACAAGGGGGCTCGACCTCTGCAAGGTCCTACTAGCAGGTTTTCCACGCCTCTCCGTGGGAAACTCAAAACCTAATTAAGAGTCAGGAAAATCAATCCAGACCTACGGGAGTATCGCAGACCTAAGAATGACAGGCGACCAAGCAGCGATTAACTTGGATGGCGGCTCGTGGTACTCTGGGACTAACTCTGGGAACCTGAAACTCAAAAAGAAGAAACCAGAGTGCCAGATTAGGTGTATATCGGACCTCAGTATGGAAGACGGTCAACTAAACCTGCAGCCATATAAAGCCATAAATCCTTACAAGAGATCCAAGGATGAGTGGACACACCAGCGCTAACTAGGGACTTCTTGAGAATGACAAGGGGAAATCAGTCTAGCCTGGATTATGAGAAGCCTTCCAGGAACGAATATATTACAGGGCGGCTGGACAACAGAATGGTTGGAGAAACGGAACAGGATCCCGGATATCGAGAAAAATGAAGTGGAAGAGCATGAGTAACTACGGCTTCCTGGTCCACACGATAAATAGAGCGGGGTAAATCCGTCCCGAACCTGGACTCCGGCTTTGTGGATAGAATAGGTACGATAGACCTATGGGGTAAACGAGGGGATGCGTGAAGAATCCCTGGAGTCCAAAGACGCTGATATAGTCAAAATTATAGGGGTATGGCTCCAGTGAAGACAAAAGCGTGGGCAGAGAAGGGCAAATGGCAGGTGTATGGGCACCCATAGGCAAGCGGTAAAGACAGCTAGTAGTGCGCTGCCCAGTACACCAAAGACGATGATTTTAGTTTGTCTGAGGAGGATTAAATAGCCGAAACCGTGCGGGAATGGTAACAAATACCCTAAGTCACCACAACAATGAAAATGTAATACAAAAGACCTGCCCAGGCCCCTAGCGGCCCTAATAGAAGAAATAAAATTGCAGCACCTGCCCCGCCTTATTATTCATGCCCAGAAGGCAAAGCAACCATTGAAGCAAATGGCGCACGGATCCCTATTCGCATTCTATTGGACTCAGGGTCTAATATATTCCTAATTAACTAAGAACTGGTTAATAAACATCGCCTACCATATCACACATACACAAATAGCTAGGACATTTACACCTTTGAAGGAACCACTGCAGTCAATGGGGGAAAACACTACACACATCCTATTCTCTTAGACATCAGGAACAACACTCACAGGTCTCACATCTCTTGCGAAATTACCAATGCTGGCAAATATGCCCTTATCATCCGCTTCGTATGGTGGCATATAGAACATCCCATAAGCTACATCAAGGATGCGGAAAAATGGACATTTAAAGATGAGAAATGCCAAAGCCATGTTAATGATGAAGGCATAGACTTGACATTTGAATGGGACCTGACCATGGCATACGACCCAGAAGCAAGATATGTTGGAAGAATCGAAATAGCACCCACTCTAGAGTCAAAAAAGATCCTGCAAATACCTCATGAATACCATGAATTCAAGATGGTTTTTGCACCAGAAACGGCATAGAAACTAGCCCGAAGAAGAACGTTTGACCACGCCATCGACTTAATACCCGGCGCAGTACAGCCATGGGGCCCGATATATCTTATGTCAGCTCACCAGCTAGATTAGCTTAGCAAATACCTGCAGAAAATGCAGGATCAAGGGAAAATCGTGGAATAGCAAATCTCCTGCAGAGGCTCCAATTTTATTTGTCCCTAAACCGGACGGTTCAATGAGACTACGTGAGGATTACCGACAGTTGAATAAGTAGACGGTGGCCAACAAATACCCACTACACCTAATGAGCAAGCTCCGTGACCAGGTGGCTGGGGCCCAAATATTCACGAAGCTCAACTTAAAAGATGACAATCACCTCCTAAGGATAAAGGAAGGCGACGAGTGGAAAACTGCATTCCGGACACAATACGGCCACTTTGAAAACAAAGTAATGCCATTCGGGCTGGTAAACGCGCCGGCCACATTCCATGCCTTGATGAACCAAATTCTACGTGAATTTTTAGATCATGGAGTAGTAGTCTACCTAGACGACATCCTAATTTACTCCAAGACAGAGAAAGAACACGTCATCTTGGTCAAGAAGGTACTCCTCGCTTGGAAAAGAATATGATCTAGCGGTATCAACCACAAAGTCAGTTTTTCATGTCGATACAGTGGACTTTTTAGGGTATATTGTGGAAATTGATGGAGTCACCATGAGTGAAAGAAAGGTCGAAAGCATAAAAAATTGGAAGGCACCAAGGTCGTTCAAGGAGGTGCAAATATTCATTGGCTTTGCCAATTTTTACCGACATTTTCTTAAAGATTTCTCCAAAATCTGCAAACCAATAACCGAAACGTTAAAGGGCGACCCCAGAAAATTGAGGTGGGGGCCGGAACAAGAAGGGGTGTTTGAAGAACTTAAGAAAAGATTCATCCCTCCCCCTATACTCTGTTATTTCTACCCTGTCAGAGAAACAATTGTGGAAACAGATGCTAGTGATTTTGCGCTGGGCTGTGTCCTCTTACAGTTTAAGGACAAAAAGCTACTTCCGGTGGCTTTCCACTCACAAAAGCTTTGCCCTGCAGAGCGAAATTATGAGTTCCATCATAAGGAACTATTGGTGATTCTGTATGCCTTTAAAGAGTGGAAATAGTACCTGGTCGGAACAGAAAAACCAGTGACGGTCTACACTGATCACCAGAATCTACAGAACTTCCTTACACCCAAGGTATGGAATCCACGGCAAATACGATGGGCTCAGCAACTAGCGAACTACAATTTCAAGATTGTCTACCGACCAGGAAAACGAGGCGGAAAGCCTGATTCACTAAGCTGACGGCCAGAGTACCGTCCAGAGGAGGGAGCTACGTATAGCGAACAGTCAATACTCAAGCCTCCTCACTTCCAAATCACACTTGTGCACTTAAATAAGCCAGAGAGAGAGGAAAGAAGAAATGGCACAAAGTCTCCCGATTCCTTGCGAATAGAATTGCTAACTCCAAAACCACGAATGCCTACGAAAGGGTCCCTACTAGCAGCCGAACACGACCTGTACGCACTAGAAAACTTTATAATTATAGCCTAAGGACAAAAGTTGGTGGAAACGGGAAATTCCGTCAGATTACCATAAGGAACATATGCACAGTTGGCACCAGGTAGTGGAATTGCCTCCAAATTTGGGATTAGCATTTGCGGTTTAGTAATTGACACTGATTACACCGGGGAAGTCAAAGTGATCATTATAAACCATGGAAACCAAGATTGCCAGGTTCGCAAATGGGACCGAATGGCACAAATGATCATTGATAACATACACATGGCGTAAGCGAGAGAGGTTGACAGACTACAAGAAACTACAAGGGTCAAAGGCGGGTTTGGAAGCACGGATGTATCACCCAAACGATCAGCTGCAACAAAGACACAGGTATTGGTTGCATTCTTGCAAGCGGTCCTAGCCGAAAATGAGTTTCTTGATGAAAAACAGACCATCAAGCAAGACAAGGCAAAGGGATACTCGTAATGTCTAATGCTATAATGTCCAAGGTTGATATTAGGAAATATGACCAAACATTATTAAAAACCATCAAAGAGGCAGGCCAGAACGAGCAAGACTGGCAGGAATGCAAGCGAGAATTGAAAATGTTAACCGATGAAGGCAAACCATTACCAAGTCACTGGGCAGTAACTGAAGCACTGATATACTAGAAGAATCGCTTATAGGTCCCTAACAACGAACAGCTGCAGACAACTATAGCCAAAGGTTGCCATGACTCTAAGTTAGCTGGACACTTTGGACAGGAGAAGACTCAGGAAATTGTTACCAGAAACATTTTTTGGAAAGCGCTGACAGCGTGGATAAATGACTACGTACGGTCATGCGATGAATGTCAACATAATAAATCCCCACGACATGCGGAGTTCGGTCTGCTGCAGCCTCTAGAAGTCCCGTTGGCAGCCTGGTCATCCATATCGACCGACCTCATCACACAACTACCAGAATCACAAGAAAGAACACAAATTATCGTAGTTGTGGATAGGTTTACAAAGATGGCACACTTCATAGGTCTGGAAGGTAATGCAACTGCGAAGGAGGTTGCAAACACATTCTTGATGGAAGTCTGGAAGCTACATGGACTACCAGCGGATATTATATCCGACATGGATGCAAAGTTTTCGTGAGAATTCTGGGAATGCCTATGCAAAACTCTAAGGATAAAACGAAAGATGTCAACTGCGTACCACCAGGAAACTGATGGACAAACGGAGTGGACCAACCAAGTGCTGGAAGGATACCTCAGAAACTTTGTCATTTATGACCAAACAGACTGGTACCAGCTGTAACCACTAGCCAAGCATGCCTACAACAATATCGTAACGCATTCGCATGGCATGTCATCATTCCACGCAAACTAAGGATTCCATCCATAAACAGAATGAATGAAGGAACGAGAAGCCCTTAATCCAGGCGCCCAGCTATACGCACACTGGATGCAAACAATACACCAACAAGCCAGAGAAGCGTTGGAACAAATACGGCAAAATATGAGCAAATATTACAAACGCAAGGCTAAGCAGCAACCAGACATCAAGGTCGTGGACCTGGTCATGTTAAATGCAAAACACATATGCACCAAACGACCCTCGAAGAAGCTTAGCCCAAAGCTGTATGGCCCGTTTAAGGTATTGGAAAAAAGAGGTGAACGGGCCTATAAACCAGAAATATCACCAAGATGGAAGATCCATCCGATATTTCAGGCATCATTGTTGGAACCCTAGTGAACATCCAATCGACCAGCAAGGGAACAACCTCCCCGGGAGCCAGAAGAAATCGAGTCAGATTTTGAATGGGAAATCGAAAGAATTGTGAAGAGTGAAATAATGTCTTATACCCGGCGCGTGGAAGGTCGGAACCGACCGATGCGTGAGTTACAGTACTTTGTAAAATGGACGGGCTGTTCCGGAGATTTAAATACTTGGGAACCACCAGACCACTTAGAGCATGCACAGGAATTAGTGGAGGTGTTTCATAGGGAGAAACAAGATATGCCAAAGAGGGCAGATGTTGAATGACAAGGAAAAGGTTTTCCTAGCGTGGCCAAGCAAACACGTTAGGTTTTTCACCCTACCAAGTCGAGTTCACAAAGGGACTGAGGTTTTTCGGAAGTGTTTAAGTTTGGGTTTTATGGATAAAAATTCTTATTTTTGTTTTTGTTTTTTATCGTTATTTTGATGGGGTACCTAAAGAGAGGGTAACCTTTGAAGAGCGATTCAGGAGAAAACGCACAGAGCAGGGAGCTCGTGTTGGGCACAAACGACCCTCCAGAGGATTACATGACTTTTCACAAGAGACTGCATGAATCTGAACCTCCGCAGGCAATTACCCGCATGCAGCCCCGGCGTTCGCCCTGAGAGTCGACACTGGCACCTTGTGCAGTTGCACATTTACTGTGAAGAACGAGATATTTGAATACAACTTGTAGCCCCGTATGCGTCGTCGCCGTCCGTCCAACGGGATGCTGTCCGAAGGGTATCTGAGAGGGCCTCTCTGGCCACGTCTAGGAAGTGGAACGAAGCGATTCTGTCAAGAACTCGCGGAGTTAGACCCAGATGAAGTTAAGAGAGCCAAGGTGGTCCTAGATGGGTATGAATGAGCGATTGAAGTAGGCTACTCCGATACAGACTGAGAGTACGCTGACGCCCCAGTGATGCCTATAAGGTCAAGGAACCTATCAGAACAAGTTGATAAGGAGAGGCAGTGAAGACGAGAACGTATTGGCCCGATCGTGAACACTAGTCATCCTGAAAGCCCGCTGCAGAGGCGGGTAAGACGGCACGAAGCAGATTTACCCAACAACCAAGCTGGACCCTTAAGTTCTAAGAAGTTATTGTTACGTTCCAAACTGGGCGCCCATATCTTACCAGCGGAAAGAAGGTTGACAACTCAGACCAAGGGGGTTCACACACTGAGCGAAGTCGGGAGCTCTGATCAACAGATTAGCTGTGTGGGGGAGGAGAAAGTGTCAGGGTCAAAGGGGGTTCGCTCCCGGATTAAGGGACGAAGGTAGGGAAGCAAATACCAGTTTATATGTAACCCAGTTGTAGTCCGCTAACACTCAGAAGTGTGATATAAATATCGAAGTGCCTCCAGAGCTTTAGCCATCATCAAGCAACGGTGAAAAGATCTTATCAATATCATAAGTTTTAGGCGAAAGTCTTTATCTACGAGCCTTCCTAGACAATCTCCATTTACGAACAAAGATTAAAGCCTTGTCTTATTTGCATGCTCTTAGAATCGGCTACCCTTAACACTCAAGTTACACAATCTTCAATGTTATATGAAATGCGAAAAATCTTTCCAGCTACCAGGACTCAAGGTAGACTATGTTCTTAAACCACAGTTCAGATAGGTGGCAAAGTATGACAGTATGTAAAAGGCTATCAACTCATGGATACAGGAAGTGGTCATGTAACACTGTATAGGTGGCCACGGTCACATAGAGAAATCCTGTCCAGATGGTATATTATAGGGTAGGTGACGTTTACTCAGGCAGGGGGTCATTATTCACCCCAAATGGAATCTCTGGGTTACTTTAAGCTCCTAATTTCATTATAGAAGGTGTGGGAGCCACTTGGTAAGGTTATCAGAGAATTGGGGACCAACATAAATTTGTCCTGATTATCCTCTACCCTCAATCAGGTTACTGCCTAGGACCTATAACATTACTGAGAGACGTTACAGGGATCTGAGGGCATTCTGTCTTGTCATTGTTGAGGTGGTTAACGAACTATTGGCTATCTCTAGTGCCTATTTAGTCAACACTGTTGTAACCTACTACCAAGTATCTCGAGAATCCCAAATGGACTCGGAAGATACTGTAAGGATAGGGGGAGAAGCGTCGCTTGATAAGTCTTCAATAGACAAGGTAAAAGGTATGGAACTAATCAAGTGACCGTGCAACTTGTAGTATTAAAGATGATAGTCCTGTGAGGCTTGAGAGTCCGAATCCTTAAGGGATTGCAGGCTCTTTTAAATTCAAAAATTTATACCTAGTGAAACTAGACAAAAGCGCAAACATCCTGTCCAACAATATGCTAACAGAGGTAGCATAACAAGGTAACTATAGTCCGAAAATAGAGGGTTAAAAGCGACAGGATGGAGCTAACAAAACAAGTAATGGAATCCAAACAGGAAGGAACAAAAGATCGCTACTATTATACAAATCCAGTAGGTATAGCAGGAGGATAGTGATACCCAACTGGGTAGAAGCAAGGAGTGGTAGTGATAAGCGAAACAAGGAAAGAATAAACATTTAGGAAGTCATAACCAAGTAGGAAGGGACAACCAAATAGTAGCGCTTATCAGGTATAAACCCAAATAAGTAATAAGGGACATCAAGTCAGTAGTAATAGTAGAACCATAATAGGATTCCGTTACATTCCCCTTAAAATAAATAAAACAAACAAACAAATAAGAAATATCCTAAAGGGCTTAATGACCAATCCGCCTTTGGAGCACTCCACTCAATTTCAAAACATATAACTTAATCAGTAAACATATATCCATCACTTGTGTCAGGACCTTACACCTTAATAAGCCCCATAGTAGCGTAGACAATATCATGAAGCAGTTAACATTCCATCTCAGATTCGTCCAAGGTGGAGAGTGTTGTGCTGGTATCGGATTCTGAGTAGTCTGAGTCTTGAAGAGGTTTCCAAAATCCGTCAGGGTCAAGCTCAGGTAAGAGGGTGGCATAGTCTGGTTTCTGAAGTGTACAGGCAGAGAAAGTCTCGCCATTGGACCAAGGGAGTCTGAAAGGTATAGATTCATTGAAGGTATCGAACTAGTAGGATCTGATGGGGGTGCTGGCGCCTTCTAGGTTGTAGAGGGGTTCCCATGTTGCTTCGATTTCGTCATAGCCTTTCCAATAGATCAAGAACTGTCTCTTTCTGCGATAGATTCGATCTTTGAGTATCTTTTCGATTTCCCATTGCTCTAGTCCACTGACATCGATGGTGACAGGTTCTTTGTATATGGGTTCAGGTGTTCCTGGAAAGGCGAAGGGGTTGAGTCGTTGGTAAATGCGAAGATGGCTGCGATGGATCCATGGGTGGATTCCTGCCATCACTGGAGGGAGTATGAGTTTGTAGTTGTTATATCTGACAGGTCCTTCGCTCACTGAGAAGGGTCCTAACCATGGTCCAACTAGCTTGTGATTTCGTCCAACCTTAAATACATAGGGTGCTGACTTGAGGATAACTTCAGTTTCATTAGGAATGATTGGGGGTCCATCCTTTCTTCTGTTTTCGCTGGAGGTGCTTTGGCGTGCTCTGGCCTTCTAGAGGGCATCTCTGGCCAGTTGCTGGTTCTTCATGATCTGGGAAGTAATCTCGTCTGCTGCTGGTACTGAAGTGGGGAGAACTCAAACGCTTGGGAGGAGGTTTGGTAATCTGCCAAAGGTGATTTCGAAGGGAGAGAGTTCGGTGCTATCGCTGCGAGCTGCATTGATTGCGGTCTGGACATGAGGTACGTGGCGAACCCACTTGGTTCCTTTAGGGTTGACATAGTTCCTAAGGTATTGGCGAACAGTTGTGATTCTGCACTCAGTCGGTCCATTGGTCTGGTGAAGGTAAGCTATAGCCATGTTGAGATCAACATTGAGATTCGCCATAAACTATGTCCAAAAGCGTGAGGTAAACTTGGGGTCTCTGTCAGAGACTAGAGAGGTAGGGAAACCATGAATGGAGAAGACTCGCTCAATGAGGGTGTATGCTGTTTCGATAGCTATGATGTTCTGGGAGACTGGTATGAGGTAGGTAAAGCCAGTGAATCAATCCAAAACAACCATGATGAGTTCAAGCTTGGAATCGCTAGGGAAGGGTCCTGCAAAGTCAATTTCAAGGGACGAGAATGGCTGCCTGGAGACTGGGAGGGGGGTGACTGATCCTTGAAGGACAGTGGTAGGTTGCTTGTTGAGCTGGAATAGGTGGCATCTGAGGACATAGTCTTTAAAATCGTTCCTCATGGAGAGCCATTAGAAGTGTCTTGAAGCATATTCAAAACATTTCTGCTAACCCATATGTGCTATTTATTCATGGGTAATGCGCACAATTTCGCTTCTGATGTTTGCACCTTGAAGGCTTGCTCATAGGGGACATAAGGACAGTCTCTGCTGTCATCCTTCCCCTTGCTGACGAGAACTCCATCATATAAGAGCCAGTCAGGCTGGTTGATAGCCTTGGTAACTACCTCTGGGAGAGGGTCATTCTGGGTAGCATTTCGAATGCTGGAATACCACTTTCCTTTCACGTAGTTGGTAAGCTGAAAAGCGCGAAGGTCAAGCTGTGAGGTGGGCTGATCAAAGAAGCAGTCCTCATAATCGATAGGTGCTTCTGAGGTAGGTACGTCCCATCCTTGGTCGATATCCGGTATTTATCTTTCTTTTCCTTTATTAATAACTGTATGAAAGACTGGGTAGCCATCATCATCGTGGAGCGGAGGAGGAACAGCCCATCTATGTTCTGCTCTGCGCTTGTGATGGTGGGGGGAGACAAATTTCGAGGAGGAGTAGAGAGGCAAGGGTCCTAGAATATCGCGAGATCCTGAGGGAAAATATCCAGTATTCTTTCAATTGATGTGGGTTTGGCATTCGTCCCAGACACAGGCAGTCCAGTGCATGGCTCTGTGTCTATTAGATTCAAGAAATCAGTCCTGTTCATTGACTGGGGGTCGAGGAGGGATTGGTGTGGGCTGAGGGTCAGGTTCAGTAGGTGTGCTGCTGGGGGCGATATTTCCGGAGTTGGTGACCGCAAGGGATTCCAATTGGGTGATAGAATCATAGATTCGTTTAAAGCAGTTGGTGATAGCATCTGGATGCAGGGGTTGGTCCATATCTCCTGGAGTATTGTTAATTCTCGACGCAAGGCCTGACCGTGGATCTTTAGCTCGCTCAAGAAGTACTGTGGCCTGGGATAGCTCATGAGGGTTGCTGAGATAGGATGAGGTCTCGACGATTTCACAACCTTGCATGGCATTGGTTGCAAGTTCGAGTGTATCTGCTGCTTTGTCCTTGCCTTGTTCAACAGAATCTGAGTAGTGACTCGCTACTTGGTAGCTGGAGGGGTTTGAGCTGGTGCCAAGATGTGAGTCCCACATGGACTGGTGTTCAGGGGTAAGAATATGAGATGGTACTTGAAGAGTGAGGGCAGAAGAAGAGTCTAGGGCATGGGCGATGTTGAGGTAGTGTCTTGATACACTCTTCATGGCGGAGGAGGGGGTCTTTATTGGCTTCTTCTCTGTAGGGTCTTCGAGTATTTGGTCTTCTTCAGCTGGGGTATCTTCATAGATCCTTGATAGTGCATCTGCAAGGACATTGTCTTTGCCAGGTCTGTGTATAATATCGAAATCATAAGATTGCAGGAACTTTCGCCATCTAGTTAGGCTGTAAGGTAGGTCAGTCTGCTTTAGGAAAAAGGATAGTGCCTTGTTGTCTGATACAACAGTGAACTTGGTGCCATAGAGAATCGGATGGAATGCCTCAATGGCATCCACAATCGCTAAAAGTTCCTATTCATGGACTGGGTAGTACAGCTGACTTGTTGCAAACTTTATGCTGTGGAATGCGGCAGGGTATGGTTTCTCAGGGGAGGGTCCTTGGCCAACCCATGCTCCTGATCCAACCTTAGAGGCGTCAGTAATGAGGTATATTAGATCAGCTGATGTCTCATATAAGATAGGGCGTAGCGGAATAGACTCCTTGGCCAGGCGCTTAACGTGTTTGAAGGCTTCCTCATGCTGGGGTCGCCATTCATACACATTTTGGGCAATTAGGTCCGAGCGGGGGGCAGTGGTGGAGGCATGGTGTGGAAGGAACTCTGCATGATATATCACAACTCCAATAAAGGTCTGAACCTCCTTGTTCGATTTTGGTGTGAGTCAGTCTTGGATAGATCGAATTTTTTCGGGGTTTGCATGAATTCCTTTCTCATCTATAACATGTCCTAGCAGTGAGAGCTTGGTAGCAAAAAATTTGCACTTGGCTGACGATGCTTTGATTTGATGCTGCTTCAGTCTTCCCAAGACTGATCTGATGTGCAAAATATGGTCCTCTGCTGTTTCTGAATAGATGGTAATGTCATCCATGTATGCCCAAACGAATTTTCCAATAAATCAATCTAGGACAAACTCTATAACTCTCATAGCTGTAGCAGGGGCGTTGGCATCTCCTTGCAGCATAACTCTGCCTGCAAAGGATTCAAAAGGTGTCTTGATGGTGTTGTATTTCTCATCACTGGGGAGGACTCAAATTTGGAAGTACCAGTTTGCTACGTCAATGGTGGATCTGAACCTTGCTCTGGCAACAGTTCTGAGTATCATGGCTTGGTTGGGAATCGCTCCATGGTCCTTGATAATAATATCATTCCTTGGTATAAGGTCTGCAAGCAGTCTGATTTCGCCATTGGGTTTCAGCTTTAGGAATATGTTGACCGAGTTGTGTGCCTCGCTTGGGTAAATGATTCCTTTTGCTTTCCAGTCCTCGATCAATACTCTGTATGGTGGCATGATCTTGTCAGGGAATGTGAAGTATCTTGGATTATGGTCCGAAATTCTGTCTTTCAGCTGAATGTGGTGGTTGACATCTCTCAAGGGTGGTAGTTCCACTATATTCTTGCCAGGGAATACTGTAGGAAACTCGGAAATGAAGTCTGGGGCATCTTCTTCATTCATTGCTGAAAATCGTGGATGGGTTGCTCTCTGGCAGGTCAAGGTGATACCTTTGTCAGGGAAGGTGATAATAGATTTTCCAAAATCTATAACAGCATGGTGTGCAGAAAGGTAAGGCATTCCTAGGAAGATATCATTGTTGTCCAGGGAACAGACTAGGGCTTCAGAGATATCGCCGCTTTCTTTGTCAATCTGTATGACAGGCTTTGCAACATAGTTGATTGCTGAGCGTGATCCTTTAACTACCATCTTGAGGTTGATAGGGGTCTCGAGGTCTCAAGTAGGGATTTGGTGGGTGGTGACAAACTTTCCGGATATCAAGTTGTCTCCTGTAGTTCCGGTATCGAATAGTCCCTTTGCTTTGTGGCCATTGACCATGATGTATGCTTCGAGGGCTTGGGATTGAGTTCCACTAGGTCCTGCATGGTTTGTGGTAACTGTGACTGATTCCTTCACATGGTGATCGTCTTCCTGGGTGTGGTATATTCTCCTGACATTCTGGGGTCTCCTGGTTCCTCCAGTGCCTCCATTTCCTCGATGCTGGGTACTCCTATGCTTCTTTTATTCAAAGCAGTAATTGGAGTAGTGTCCATGTTTTCAACTATAGTAACAGTCATTATCTCTTATGCGCCGATCCTTCTCGGCCAGGGATACTCTTGGATGCCGAGAGATATTGTTGGAGAACCATGGTTGATTTCGCTGGGTGTTGTTCTGGGGGCTGCTTTGGTGCTTGTTGGGAAACTCCATTAGAGGTTGCATTTCCTTGACGATTTCTATAGAGTCCTATAAAGTGGGCAATTGCATCTCGCTCTTCCGCTATCTCCACTCGTTGGTCAAAGGAGGTATCTGTAGTGATGTGTGGCTTCACTTCTCGCTTGACTTTTATATCCATGGCACCTAGGAGTCTCTGTTTCGCAGAATAGTCTGAAATTGTTCCTAGGGGGAGACTGTCTCTCAAGGTTGCAAGCCTGATTACACTGTCGGTAATCTGTGCTGTTTTTCCGCTGGTAGTTTGCTTGACTTGTAGCCACTGTCCATAGATGGTATCAGTAGATGTAGAAGGAAGGAAGTAGGCCTCGAATTTCTGTTTGAGTCTAGCCACTGTGTGGTCTCCTTGGGAAGCTTCATATTGGGTAAATTTATCGAGGGCTTTCTCTCTGCAATAGGCTCCATAGTATTGCAGGGCTGCCAGGGCATAGTCAGTTATGCCAAAGCTGGCGATGTATCGATGGACTGTGTTGAACCATGAGTTGATTCTCAATGGGTCTCGATCTTTTCCTTCTCCTGTGAATGTAAATGGTGAAGGCCATTTGGGACGATTATTTCCCTTGGGGGGGACTGACATGGCGATGGGTGCAGGGCTTAGATTGCTTGGTGGACTTGGTGGACTAGGTGGTCTTGGTGGACTAGGTAAATCGTCAGGTGTAGGGCTTGGTTCTCTTGGTAGACTAGGTAGTCTAGGCAGCGAAGCTGGGGGTGCTGGTCCTGGAGCTTCCTTTGGACCAGAATCTGATTCCGCTTCTGAGCTTGCTTCTTTCTTGGATTAGACTTCTTGGGGAGCTGTTCTTGGAATTGTTCTTGGACTTGGGCTTGGTCTTGGACTTGGTATGGAGCTTGGGCTTGGGCGTGGTCTTGGGCTTGGTCTTGGTCTTCTTCTTCGCTGCTGCTGCTATCAACTGAAGATAGTTCTGAGTCCTCAGAAGGTGGTGCAGGTGAGGGTACTGGCGCTTGACTTTGGGGTCCTGAGGAGGATGTAACCGATCCTCTAGTGAAGTGCCTTCTGGTATCTCTTGGAAGCGAAATGGTTGCTAGCTAGGGTGAGCTAGTCTCGCCAGGAGTCCGCTCAAGCCCTTCTTGGAAACAGGGAGGTGTACTAGTACTGCAGGGTCAAGGTAGGCGAAGGGTGATCATTCCTCTACTGAAGATCAAAGGTATACTTGAGTGTAGGTCAAAATATGTAACCTACTCCCAACTATCTCGAGAATCCCAAAGGGACTCTGAAGATACTGTCAGGATAGGGGGAGAAGCGTCGATGGATAGGTCTTCAATAGACAAGGTAAAAGGTATGTAACTAATAGAGTGACTGTTCTACTTGTAGTATTAAAGATGATAGTCCTGTGAGGCTTGAGAGTCCGAATCCTTAAGGGATTGCAGGCTCTTTTAAATACAAAGGTTTATAGCTAGTGAAACTAGACAAAAGCGCAAACATCCTGTCCAACAACATGCTAACAGAGGTAGCATAACAAGGTAACCATAGTCCGAAAACAGAGGGTTAAAAGCGACAGGATGGAGCTAACAAAACAAGTAATGAAATCCAAACAGGAAGGAACAAAACATTGCTACTACTATACAAATCCAGAAGGTATAGTAGGAGGATAGCGATACCCAACTGGGTAGAAGCAATGAGGGGTAGTTATAAGTGAAACAAGGAAGGAATAACCAGTTAGGAAGTCATAACCAAGCAGGAAGGGACAACCAAATAGTAGCGCTTATCTAGTATAAACCCAACTAAGTAATAACCAAGATCAAGTCAGTAGTAATAGTAGAACCAAAATAGGATTCCGTTACAACTGTATTGGAACTCACTGTGGTATCTAAGTAGCGACTAGAATAGCAGCAGATTGACCGAGCACACCAAGTTGTCTACAACAGTTTCCTAGACTTAATTGCCACAGGGCAAGTGACTCTTAACTGAGAAAATGAGTCCCATGACGACTTGACAATAGGCTACTGACAAGACCGCAATCTCAAAGGTTCTCTTCTCCAGTAGACATAAATGAGATTTAGTGCAGTAAACCGATCGGATTGCTGTACTATCCTTATCTAGTACTCCATGCAGGTTCCTGTACATTAACAGGCTATATATAGATAATCAAAATAAGACTTAGATAGTTCTGCAATCATCCGCCAACGGAGGAGAAACCTCTACAATATATTCTGTTAACCACTTTACCAGCTTTCTAGTTATCTTTACTATTAATCCTCGGACTTTAACCATACTTTCATGACAGTTGTCCACCCTCTCTGTACAATCTTGACATACCTAATTCGACAGTAATTATTTGTCAACCCAGTGAGATTACCTACCCTACCTAACCACTTCGTTCCTGCTTACAGGATATATGAGAATGGGATTTAGGATGTACCACACTAGTAGTGAGATTAAGATACGCTGGATACAGCACCTGTTGTGGCAAAAATGCAGATCTCCGAGGGATGACAGATCGTCAATTCTGGAAACTAAAAGGTGTTTAAAAATAGGCTTCAGATGCCAGCAGTAGATAACGAGAAAGCTGACTGTTCTATTGCTTCATCAGTGATCAATTGATGTATGAAAGGAGCAGTAGAGGGCATGATTCTCTATACATACCTGAAGGTCATTTAATCAACAGCATCATGGTTAGGGAGATAGTTATCACCGAGATTCCACTAAAAGGACTCTACAGCATATATAGGAATCTCCGCTATGCAATGCAATATCTATTGTGGCCAGAGATAAGGGAACATTTCTATCAATATGTAGGCTAGTTCAACCTGTGGCAAAGGATTATAGAATGGGACTAACCACACAATGGGGATGCAATGGGAATGCACAGACTATATTAGTTCCTCATGAGATATTCACATTCTAGGCTATCAACTTCGCAGTACCATTGGAAATGTCTTAAATAAACAAGTATGATACTAGGTCGGTATTTGTTTATTGAGAACTAGGATTTACCAGGTTTGTTACTAAATATTCTAACTGTCTGGCCATCGATACCATGGCCCTCATTGACCCTTATATTTGTACCCAACATAGAGTAACCTATCCAATTAGCACCAATCCTATAATTGAGTCCTACAAATATTTTTTATATTGCTACTGACTTGATGTTGTTTAATACTTATTGGAGTTTATTCCTGATCAGTACTCCTATTAGGTTGTTTATTTCTGTTTGATTATAACTTCCTGACTCTCTATTGTTTTACACTTTTTTCCCTTCTCACTGCTTCTCCATCGCCTGGCCCGATTGGATATTGCTATCCTCCAGGTATAGCTCTTAGGTTAGTATTGTATTCGTGATCACTTGTTCTTACTTGTTTGCATTCCATTACTTATATTCTTAGCTCTATCCTATTCCTGTTAACCCTCTGTTTTTGCAATTTAATTACCTAGTTATACTGCCTTTGTTAACATCTATCTTAGACAGGATATTTATACTTTTATTAGGCTTTCTAAGGCCCTGTTCGGCATGTCAGAAATACTGTAGTATTTTTCCGAAAATACTGCTGTATTTTTTACGATAGTATTTCATGTTGTAAATATATTTGAATATAAAAATAAATGATTCCTTTATACTATATTGTTAGATAATTACAATTTCTTTTGATTGTATTCAAGATCTTTCATAGGTAAATATATTATATTTGATTTTCCAAAATCAAACAAGGCCAATTCTTCCCAATCTAAACTGTGCAACCTAGTATCAGCTTCTACCATTATTATACTCTCATATATATCAATTATGGAAGACAATCGAGAACCAATGGACGACGAGAATAACATCCGCCTTCGATTCAATGCCAAATTCCTTTTAAATATCGCAACACCTGTTTCGAATATAACCGGTATACAGCAAGAGGTATCTGAATGTCGAACATCAATGCTTAGCGGTGCAGGTTATCTCGAAGAACTTTTGCATCCAACAACCAATGAGAGGGGAGTTATCGAAGTCCTCAGAATGTCTCGTAGAGTATTCCTTCAGCTATGCAAATGGTTGGAAGATGAGCAACTTCTATCATCGACAAAGTTTGTTAAGATTGAAGAGCAAGTTGCAATGTTCATTTGGGCAGTTGGTTGAAATACCTCCAATCGTGATGTTCAGGAGAGGTTTCATCACAGTGGTGATACTGTTAGCCGGTAGATTTCTTTCCTTGTAATTTGATTAGTTGGATAATATGAAAGCTAATAATTTTTGATATTAATAGATACTTCAACCTAGTTTTAAAAGCTCTTATCAAGTTGCATACAAGCTATGTCAAGCTCCCTGCCAATGAGTGTCCATATGAGACATCGAGAAACCAGAAGTTTTATCCATACTTTAAAGATGCACTTGGGGCAATTGATGGTACACATATATTAGGACATGTCCCTGGTGAATATGTGGGACCATTTCGAAATCGCGAGAGCCAGATCACACAAAATGTTATGGCGGCCAGTACATTTGATATTAGCGTCTGCTATATTTTGGCTGGCTGGGAAGGGTCACCTCATGATGGCAAAGTCTTGAATGACGCATTCAACAAGGGTTTTATAATCCCTGAAGGAAAGTACTATCTATGTGATGCCGGATATGCATTGAGGCAAGGGTGTTTGACACCATATCGGGGAGTTTGGTATCATCTTCGTGAGCAGTACCAATCACGCAATTGGTAAGGTTTTCTCACCTGATAGTTCATTCTCTTATTTACACAAATTTGCTTTCAATTGCCATACAAATACTAT
>QFET01002711.1:0-15721 GCA_003316355.1 Tuber calosporum
CCATCTTTGTTATTTCCTATCTATAACTTTATCAAATCAAACCTTCATTCCGCTCTTCCCCTAGCAACCTCTAGTTGAAGTTGACTGTCGGATTCTTCTATCAAGTGCTCGAGAAAACTATTGGACTTGGAGTAGTCGCAATAGTAGTGAGCAAGTGTCTTGATAGACTGAATCATATATCGTTGCCGGTTGCGCGATATAGATAGTCGAACCTTAACACGAGCCTTCTTAGACAATCTCCGTTTACGAACAAAGATTAAAGCCTTGCCTGATTTGCATGCCCTTAGAATTGGCTACCATTAACACTCAAGTTACACAATCTTCAATGTTATATGAAATGCGAAAAATCTTCAAAGCTACCAGGACTCAAGGTAGAGTATGTTCGTAAACCACACTTCAGATAGGTGGCAAAGTATGACAGTATGTAAAAGGCTAACAAATCATGGATACAGGAAGTGGTCATGTAACACCGTTTAGGTGGCCACGGTCATATAGAGAAATCCTGTCCCGAGGGTATATTATAGGGTAGGTGACGTTTACTCTGGCAGGGGGTCATTATTGACCCCAAATGGAATCCCTGGGTTACTTTAAGCTCCTAATTTCATTATAGAAGGTGTGGGAGCCACTTGGTAAGGTTATCAGGGAATCGGGGACCAAGATAAATTTGTCCTGATTATCCTCTACCCTAAAACATGTTACTGCCTAGGACCTATAACATTACTGAGAGACGCTACAGGGATCTGAGGGCATTCTGTCTTATCATTGTTGATGTGGTTAACGAACTATTGGCTATCTCTAGTGCCTATTTAGTCAACAATGTTGTAACCTACTCCCAAGTATCTCGAGAATCCCAAAGGGACTCTGAAGATAATGTCAGGATAGGGGGAGAAGCATCGATGGATAGGTCTTCAATAGACAAGATAAAAGGTATGGAACTAATCAAGTGACCGTTCAACTTGTAGTATTAAAGATCATAGTCCTGTGAGGCTTGAGAGTCCGAATCCTTAAGGGATTGCAGGCTCTTGTAAATACAAAAATTTATGCCTAGTGAAACTAGACAAAAGCGCAAACATCCTGTACAACAATATGCTAACAGAGGTAGCATAACAAGGTAACTATAGTCCGAAAACAGAGGGTTAAAAGCAACAGGATGGAGCTAACAAAACAAGTAATGGAATCCAAACAGGAAGGAACAAAAGATCGCTACTACTATACAAATCCAGTAGGTATAGCAGGAGGATAGCGATACCCAACTGGGTAGAAGCAAGGAGGGGTAGTGATAAGCGAAACAAGGAAAGAATAAACAATTAGGAAGTCATAACCAAGTAGGAAGGGACAACCAAATAGTAGCTCTTATCAGGTATAAACCCAAATAAGTAATAAGGGACATCATGTCAGTAGTAATAGTAGAACCATAATAGGATTCCGTTACATTCCCCTTAAAATAAATAAAACAAACAAACAAATAAGAAATATCCTAAAGGGCTCTATGACCAACCCGCCATTGGAGCACTCCACTCAATTTCAAAACATATAACTTAATCAGTAAACATATATCCATCACTGGTGTCAGGACCTTACACCTTTATAAGCCCCATAGTAGCGAAGACAATACCATGAAGCAGTTAGCATTCCATCACAGATTCGTCCAGGGTGGAGAGTGTTGTGCTGGTATCGGATTCTGAGTAGTCTGAGTCTTGAAGGGGTTTCCAAAATCCGTCAGGGTCAAGCTCAGGTGAGAGGGGGGCATAGTCTGGTTTCTGAAGTGTCCAGGCAGACAAAGTCTCGCCATGGGACCAAGGGAGTCTGAAAGTTATAGATTCATTGTGGGTATCGAACCAGTAGGATCTGATGAGGGTGCTGGCGCCTTCTAGGTTGTAGAGCGGTTCACATGTTGCTTCGATTTCGTCATAGCCTTTCCAACGGATCAAGAACTGTCTCTTTCTGTGATAGATTCGATCTTTGAGTATGTTTTCGATTTCCCATTGCTCTTGTCCACTGACATCCATGGTGACAGGTTCTTTGGATTTGGGTTCAGGTGTTCCTGGAAAGGCGAAGGGGTTGCGTCTTAGGTAAATGCGAAGATGGCTGCGATGGATCCATGGGTGGATTCCTGCCATCACTGGAGGGAGTATGTGTTTGTAGTTGTTATGTCTGACAGGTCCTTCGCTCACTGAGAAGGGTCCTAACCATGGTCCAACTAGCTTGTGATTTCATACAACCTCAAATACATAGGGTGCTGACTTGTGGATAACTTCAGTTTCGTTAGGAATGATTGGGGGTCCATCCTTTCTTCTGTTTTCGCTGCAGGTGGTTTGGCGTGCTCTGGCCTTCTTGAGGGCATCTCTGGCCAGTTCCTGGTTCTTCATGATCTGGGTAGTAATCTTGTCTGCTGCTGGTACTGAAGTGGGGAGAACTCTGACACTTGGGAGGAGGTTTGGTAGTCTGCCAAAGGTGATTTTGAAGGGAGAGAGTTCTGTGCTATCGCTGGGAGCTGCATTGATTGCTGTCTGGACATGAGGTAGCTGGCGAACCCAATTGGTTCCTTTAGGGTTGACATAGTTCCTAAGGCATTGGCGAACAGTTCTGATTCTGCACTCAGTCTGTCCATTGGTCTGGTGAAGGTAAGCTTTAGCCATGTTGAGATCAACATTGAGATTCGCCATAAGCTGTGTCCAAAAGCGTGAGGTAAACTTGGGGTCTCTGTCAGAGACTAGGGAGGTATGGAAACCATGAATGGAGAAGACTCGCTCAATGAGGGTGTGTACTGTTTCGATAGCTATGATGTTCTGGGAGACTGGTATGAGGTAGGTAAAGCCACTGAATCAATCCAAAACAACCATGATGAGTTCAAGCTTGGAATCGCTAGGGAAGGGTCCTGCAAAGTCAATTCCAAGGGACGAGAAAGGCTGCCTGGAGACAGGGAGGGGGGTGACTGATCCTTCAAGGACAGTGGTAGGTTGCTTGTTGAGCTGGAATAGGTGGCATCTGAGGACATAGTCTTTAAAATCGTTCCTCATGGAGAGCCAGTAGAAGTGTCTTGAAGCATATTCAAAACATATCTGCCAACCCATATGTGCTATTGATTCATGGATAATGCGCACAATTTCGCTTCTGATGTTTGCACCTTGATAGCTTGGTTCATAGGGGACATAAGGACAGTCTCTAAGGTCATCCTTCCCCTTGCTGACGAGAACTCCATCATATACCAGCCAGTCAGGGTGGTTGACAGCCTTGGTAACTACCTCTGGGAGAGGGTCATTCTGGGTAGCATTTCGAATGCAGGAATACCACTTTCCTTTCACGTAGTTGGTAAGCTGAAAAGCGCGAAGGTCAAGCTGTGAGGAGGGCTGATCAAAGAAGCAGTCCTCATAATCGACAGGTGCTTTGGAGGTAGGTACGTCCCATCCATGGTCGATATCCGGTATTTCTCTTTCTTTTCCTTTATCAATAACTGTATGAAAGACTGGGTAGCCATCATCATCGTGGAGGGGAGGAGGAACAGCCCATCTGTATTCTGCTCTGGGCTTGGAATAATGAGGGGAGACAAATTTGGCCGAAGAGTAGAGAGGCAAGGGTCCTGGAATATTGCGAGATCCTGAGGGAAAACATCCAATATTCTTTCAATGGATGTGGGTTTGGCATTCGTCCCAGACACAGGCAGTCCAGTGCATGGCTCTGTGTCTATTAGATTCAAGAAATCGGTCCAGTTCATTGACTGGTGGTCGAGGAGGGACTGGTGTGGGCTGAGGGTCAGGTTCAGTAGGTGTGCTGCTGTGGGCGATATTTCCGGAGTTGGTGACTGCAAGGGATTCCAATTGGGTGATAGAATCATAGACTCGTTTAAAGCAGTTGGTGATAGCATCTGGATGCAGTGGTTGGTCCATATCTCCTGGAGTATTGTTAATTCTCGACGCAAGGCCTTCCAGTTGATCTTTAGCTCGGTCAATAAGTCCTGTGGCCTGGGATGGCTCTTGACGCTTGCTGAGATAGGATGAGGTCTTGACGATTTCACAACCTTGAATGGCATTGGTTGCAAGCTCGACTGTATCTGCTGCTTTGTCCTTGGCTTGTTCAACAGAATCTGAGTAGTGACTCGCTTCTTGGTAGCTGGAGGGGTTTGAGCTGGTGCCAAGATGTGAGTCCCACAAGGACTGGTGTTCAAGGGTAAGAATACGAGATGGTACTTGAAGAGTGAGGGGAGAAGAAGAGTCTAGGGCACGGGCGATGTTGAGGTAGTGTCTTGATACACTCATCATGGCGGAGGAGGGGGTCTTTATAGGCTTCTTCTCTGTAGGGTCTTCGAGTATTTGGTCTTCTTCAGCTGGGGTGCCTCCATAGATCCCCGATAGCGCACCTGCAAGGTCATTGTCTTTGCCAGGTCGGTGTATAATATCGAAATCATAAGATTGCAGGAACATGCGCCATCTAGTTAGGCGGTAAGGTAGGTCAGTCTGCTTTAGGAAAAGGGATAGTGCCTTGTTGTCTGATACAACAGTGAACTTGGTGCCATATAGAATCGGATGGAATGCCTCAATGGCATCCACAATCGCTAAAAGTTCCAATTCAACGACTGGGAAGTGCAGCTGACTTGTTGCAAACTTTCTGCTGTGGAATGCGGCAGAGTATGCCTTCTCAGGGGAGATTCCTTGGCCAACCCATGCTCCTAATCCAGCCTCAGAGGCGTCAGTAATGAGGTATATTGGATCAGCTGATGTCTCATATAAGATGGGGCGGAGCAGAATAGGCTCCTTGGCCACGCGCTTTACCTCTTTGAAGGCTTCCTCATGCAGGGGTCGCCATTCATACACATCTTGGGCAATTAGGTCCGAGAGGGGGGCAGTGGTGGATGCAAGGTATGGAAGGAACTCTGCATGATATAACACAACTCCAATAAAGGTCTGAACCTCCTTGTTCGATTTTGGTGTGGGCCAGTCTTGTATAGATCGAACTTTTTTCAGGGTTTGCAAGGATTCCTTTCCCATCTATAACATGTCGTAGGAGTAAGAGCTTAGTAGCGAAAAATTTGCACTTGGCTGGCGATGCTTTGATTTGATGCTGCTTCAGTCTTCCCAAGACTGATCTGATGTGCAAAATATGGTCCTCTACTGTTTCTAAATAGATGGTAATGTCATCCATGTATGCTCAAACGAATTTTCCAATAAATCCATCTAGGACAAACTCTATAACTCTCATAGCTGTAGCAGGGGCGTTGGCATCTCCTTGCAGCATAACTCTGCATGCAAAGTATGCAAAAGGTGTCTTGATGGTGTTGTATTTCTCATCGCTGGGGAGGACTCGAATTTGGAAGTACCAGTTTGCTAGGTCAATGGTGGATCTGAACCTTGCTCTGGCAACAGTTCTGAGTATCATGGCTTGGTTGGGAATCGCTCCATGGTCCTTGATAGTAATATCATTCCTGGGTACAAGGTCTGCAAGCAGTCTGATTTCGCCATTGGGTTTCAGCTTTGGGAATATGTTGACGGAGTTGTGTGCCTCGGTTGGGTATATGATTCCTTTCGCTTTCCAGTGCTCGATCAATACTCTGTATGGTGGCATGATCTTGTCAGGGAATGTGAAGTATCTCGGATTATGGTCCGAAATTCTGTCTTTCAGCTGGATGTGGTGGTTGACATCTCTCAAGGGTGGTAGTTCCACTGTATTCTTGCCAGGGAATACTGTAGGAAACTCGGAAATGAAGTCAGCGGTATCTTCTTCATTCATTGCTGAAAATCATGGATGGGTTGCTTTCTGGCAGGTCTAGGTGATACCTCTGTCAGGGAAGGTGATAATAGATTTTCCACAATCTATAACAGCATGGTGTGCAGTAAGGTAAGGCATTCCTAGGAAGATATCATTGTTGTCCTGGGAACAGACTAGGGCTTCAGAGATATCGCCGCTTTCTTTGTCAATCTGTATGACAGGCTTTGCAACATAGTTGATTGCTGAGCGTGATCCTTTAACTGCCATCTTGAGGTTGATAGGGGCCTCGTGGTCTCTGGTAGGGATTTGGTGGGTGGTGACAAACTTTCCTGATATCAAGTTGTCTACTGTAGTTCCGGTATCGAATAGTGCCTTTGCTTTGTAGCCATTGACAGTTATGTATGCTTTGAGGGTTCGGGATTAAGTTCCACTAGGTCCTGCATGGTTTGTGGTAACTGTGACTGATTCCTTCACATGGGGATCGTCTTCCTGGGTGTTTTATGTTCTCCTGACACTCTGGGGACTCCTGGTTCCTCCAGGGCCTCCATTTCCTCGCTGCTGGGTACTCCTATGCTTCTTCTTTTCAAAGCAGTAATCGGAGTAGTGTCCATGTTTTCCACTATAGTTACAGTCATTATCTCTTCTGCGTCGATCCTTCTCGGCCTGGGATACTCTTGGATGCTGAGAGATATTGTTGGAGAACCATGGTTGATTTCGCTGGGTGTTGTTCTGGGGGCTGCTTGGGTGCTTGTTGGGAAACTGCATTAGAGGTTGCATTTCCTTGACGATTTCTATAGAGTCCTATAGAGTGGGCAATTGCATCTCCCTTTTCCGCTATCTCCACTAGTTGGTCAAAGGAGGTATCTGTAGTGATGTGTGGCTTCACTTCTCGCTTGAGTTTGATATCCTTGGCATCTAGGAGTCTCTGTTTCACAGAATAGTCCGAAATTGTTCCAGGGGGGAGACTGTCTCTCAAGGTTTCAAGCCTGATTACACTGTCGGTAATCTGTGCTGTTTTTCCGCTGGTAGTTTGCTTGACTTGTAGCGACTGTCCATAGATGGTATCAGTGGATGTAGAAGGAAGGAAGTAGGCCTCGAATTTCTGTGTAAGTCTAGCAACTGTGTGGTCTCCTTGGGAAGCTTCATATTGGGTAAATTTATCGAGGGCTTTCTCTCTGCAATAGGCTTCATAGTATTGCAGGGCTTCCGGGGCATCGTCAGTTATGCTAATGCTGGCGATGTATCGATGGACTGTGTTGAACCATGAGTTGATTCTCAATGGGTCTCGATCTTTTCCTTCTCCTGTGAATGTAAATGGTGCAGGCCATTTGGGACGATTATTTCCCTCTGGGGGGACTGACATGGCGATGGGTGCAGGGCTTAGATTACTTGGTTGACTTGGTGGACTAGGTGGACTTGGTGGACTAGGTAAATCGTCTGGTGTAGGGCTTGGTTCTCATGGTAGACTAGGTAGTCTAGGCAGCGAAGCTGGGGGTCCTGGTCCTGCAGCGTCCTTTGGACCAGAATCTGATTCCGCTTCTGAGCTTGGTTCTTTCTTGGATTAGACTTCTTGGTGGAGCTGTTCTTGGACTTGTTCTTGGACTTGGGCTTGGTCTTGGACTTGGTATGGAGCTTGGGCTTGGGCGTGGTCTTGGGCTTGGTCTTGGTCTTCTTCTTCCCTGCTGCTGCTATCTACTGAAGATAGTTCTGAGTCCTCAGAAGGTCGGGCAGGTGGGGGTACTTGCGCTTGACTTTGGGGTCCTGAGGAGGATGTAACCGATCCTCTAGTGAAGTGCCTTCTGGTATCTCTTGGAAGCGAAATGGTTGCTAGCTAGGGTGAGCTAGTCTGGGCAGGAGTCCGCTCAAGGCCTTCTTGGAAACAGGGAGGTGTACTAGTACTGCAGGGTCAAGGTAGGCGAAGGGTGATCTTTCCTCTGCTGAAGATCAAAGGTATACTAGAGTCTAGTTCAAAAAATGTAACCTACTCCCAAGTATCTCGAGAATCCCAAAGGGACTCTGAAGATACTGTCAGGATAGGGGGAGAGGCATCGATGGATAGGTCTTCAATAGACAAGGTAAAAGGTATGGAACTAATAGAGTGACTGTTCTACTTGTAGTATGAAAGATGATAGTCCTGTGAGGCTTGAGAGTCCGAATCCTTAAGGAATTGCAGGCTCTATTAAATACAAAAGTTTATAGCTAGTGAAACTAGACAAAAGCGCAAACATCCTGTCCAACAACATGCTAACAGAGGTAGCATAACAAGGTAACCATAGTCCGAAAATAGAGGGTTAAAAGCGACAGGATGGAGCTAACAAAACAAGTAATGGAATCCAAACAGGAAGGAACAAAAGATTGCTACTACTATACAAATCCAGTAGGTATAGCAGGAGGATAGCGATACCCAACTGGGTAGAAGCAAGGAGGGGTAGTGATAAGTGAAACAAGGAAGGAATAACCAGTTAGGAAGTCATAACCAAGCAGGAAGGGACAACCAAATAGTAGCGCTTATCTAGTATAAACCCAATTAAGTAATAACCAAGATCAAGTCAGTAGTAATAGTAGAACCATAATAGGATTCCGTTACAACTGTATTGGCACTCACTGTGGTATCTAAGTAGCGTCTAGAATAGCTGCAGATTGACCTAGCACACCAAGTTATCTACAACACTTTCCTAGAATTAATTGCCACAGGGCAAGTGACTCTGAACTGAGAAAAAGAGTCCCATGACGACTTGAAAATAGGCTACTGACAAGACCGCAATCTCAAAGGTTTGATTCTCCAGTAGACATAAATGAGATGTAGTGCAGTAAACCGATCGGATTGCTGTACTATCCTTACCTAGTATCCATGCAGGTTCCTGTACGTTAACAGGCTATATATAGATAATCAAAATAAGACTTAGATAGTTCCGCAATCATCCGCCAACGGAGGAGAAACCTCTACAATATATTCTGTTAACCACTTTACCAGCTTTCTAGTTATCTTTACTATTAATCCTCAGACTTTAACCATCCTTTCATAACAGTTGTCCACCCTCTCTGTACAATCTTGACATACCTAATTCGACAGTAATCATTTGTCAACCCAGTGAGATTACCTACCCTACCTAACCACTTCCCTGCTGCTTACAGGATATATGAGGATGGGATTTAGGATGTACCACACTAGTAGTGAGATTAAGATACGCCGGATACAGCACCTGTTGTGGCAAAAATGCAGATCTCCTAGGGATGACAGATTGTGAATTCTGGAAACTAAAAGGTGTTTAAAAGTAGGCTTCAGATGCCTGCAGTACATAACGAGAAAGCTGACTGTTCTATTACTTCATCCGTGATCAATTGATGTATGAAAGGAGCAGTAGAGGGCATGATTCCCTATACATACCTGAAGGTCATTTAATCAACAGCATCATGGTTAGGGAGATAGTTATCACCGAGATTCCACTAAATGGTCTCGACAGCATATATAGGAATCTCCGCTATGCAATGCAATATCTATTGTGGCCAGAGATAAGGGAACATTTCTATCAATATGTAGGCTAGTTCAACCTGTGGCAAAGGATTATAGAATGGGACTAACCACACAATGGGGATGCAATGGGAATGCACAGACTATATTAGTTCCTTATGAGATATTCACATTCTAGGCAATCAACTTCGCAGTACCATTGGAAATGTCTTAAATCAACAAGTATGATACTAGGTTGGTATTTGTTTATTGAGAACTAGGATTTACCAGGTTTGTTACTAAATATTCTAACTCTCAGGTCATCGATACCATGGCCCTCATTGAGCCTTATATTTGTACCCAACATAGAGTAACCTATCCAATTAGTACCAATCCTATAATTGAGTCCTACAAATATTTTTTATATTGCTACTGACTTGATGTTGTTTAATACTTATTGGAGTTTATTCCTGATCAGTACTCCTATTAGGTTGTTTATTTCTGTTTGATTATAACTTCCTGACTCTCTATTGTTTTTCACTTTTTTCCCTTCTCACTGCTTGTCCATGGCTTGGCCCGATTGGATATTGTTATCCTCCTAGTATAGCTCTTAGGTTAGTAATGTATTAGTGATCACTTGTTCTTACTTGTTTGCATTCGATTACTTATATTCTTAGCTCTATCCTATTCCTGTTAACCCTCTGTTTTTGCAATTTAATTACCTTAATATACTGCCTTTGTTAACATCTATCTTAGACAGGATATTTACACTTTTATTAGGCTTTCTAAGGCACTGTTCGGCATGTCAGAAATACTGTAGTATATCCTCTTTTATGGCATATTTTTGGTAGTATTTTTATTTTAGTTTTGCCTAGTGTTCGGCATGTCAGAAATAGTGTAGTATTTTTCCGAAAATACTCCTGTATTTTTTACGATAGTATTTCATGTTGTAAATATATTTGAATAAAAAAATAAATGATTCTTTTATACTATATTGTTAGATAATTACAATTTCTTTTGATTGTATTCTAGATCTTTCATAGGTAAATATATTATATTTGATTTTCCAAAATCAAACAAGGCCAATTCTTCCCAATCTAAACTGTGCAACCTAAAATCAGCTTCTAAAATTATCATACTCTCATATATATCAATTATGGAAGACAATCGAGAACCAATGGACGACGAGAATAACATCCGCCTTCGATTCAATGCCAAATTCCTTTTAAATATCGCAACAGCTGTTTCGAATATAATCGGTATACAGCAAGAGGTATCTGTATGTCGAACATCGATGCTTAGCGGTGCAGGTTATCGCGAAGAACTTTTGCATCCAACAACCAATGAGAGGGGAGTTATCGAAGTCCTCAGAATGTCTCGTAGAGTATTCCTTCAGCTATGCTAATGGTTGGAAGATGAGCAACTTCTATCATCGACAAAGTTTGTTAAGATTGAAGAGCAAGTTGCAATGTTCATTTGGGCAGTTGGTCGAAATTCCTCCAATCGTGATGTTCAGGAGAGGTTTCAACACAGTGGTGATACTGTTAGCCGGTAGATTTCTTTCCTTGTAATTTGATTAGTTGGATAATATGAAAGCTAATAATTTTTGATATTAATAGATACTTCAACCTAGTTTCAAAAGCTCTTATCAAGTTGCATACAATCTATGTCAAGCTCCCTGCCAATGAGTGTCCATATGAGATATCGAGAAACCAGAAGTTTTATCCATACTTTAAAGATGCACTTGGGGCAATTGATGGTACACATATATTAGGTCATGTCCCTGGTGATATGTGGGACCATTAGGAAATCGCAAGAGCCAGATCAAACTAAATGTTATGGCGGCCTGTACATTTGATATTAGGGTCTGCTATGTTTTGGCTGGCTGGGAAGGGTCACCTCATGATGGCAAAGTCTTGAATGACGCATTCAACAAGGGTTTTATAATCCCTGAAGGAAAGTACTATCTATGTAATACCGGATATGCATTGAGGCAAGGTTGTTTGACACCATATCGGGGAGTTTGGTATCATCTTCGTGAGCTGTACCAATCACGCAATCGGTAAGGTTTTCTCTCCTGATAGTTCATTCTCTTATTTACACAAATTTGCTTTCAATTGCCATACAAATACTATATATTGAATTATTTAATGGAGACTAATGATATATATATATTAGACCACAAACCAAGGAGGAATTGTTAAATTTGCGGCATTCCCAACTAAGGAATGGGATTGAGCGGATATTTGGTATCTTAAAACGGAGATTTCCAATAATGTAAACACCAACTGAGTATCCATTTCCAAGTCAAGTTAAACTTGTCTTAGCTCTTACTGCTTTGCATAATTTTATCAAAAGCTATCAGCTAGTAGTAGATCTGGATAATGATGATCATATTCTTGGTATGAATAATGACAATAATGACTCGAATGAAGAGATTCAATCACAAGGAAGCCAGCAATCTAGCAGGGCTAATCAAGGTATGCATTCACAACTCTTTAAGTATGCAAGGTATTAACTTCAAACCAATAAACCATAGTAGGAAGAGAGAGGTCAGAAGGTTCAGGATCTCTGGAAGTGAATGAAGTCGAGTAGGCAGAAGTATGAGAGTTAGGGAGTAATGAGTATGAAGGCAATAATGATAATGAGCAACAAGCTATGAGTACTCTAAGAGATGAGATTGCATCTGAAATGTGGCATGATTATCAGTTGTATTTAAATAGACATCGAGCATAATACTAGTATACAAGTATTATTTGCTAGTACTGCATTGTTGGTCTATTAGATACTGTAGGGACCAAGGCCAAGTTCCATTTATTGAGGAAGTCTATTATGTACATTAGGAGGCAAGCTGTCTTGCAATCCAATTGGTTCTAATTCCAGAATAAGAAATAACAGCGAGAAATCCAATCGCATTTTTCCTCTCCTGAAGATCAAGGACAACTTGAGTCATCTCTGATTCAGTATACTCATCAGACTCTGCATAAAGTTCAAGAAACTTATTGATAGCTTCCTCCTCCTTGCTGGTTTGACTCTGCATTCTCTGTGCAACTGCCTCGTCCCGAAGTGCAAGAAGTGCACCAGCGAGTACACTTTAGGATGTCTTACGCAATCGAACACGCTTATTGCGATGACCTCCATCTCCATCAGCATCTATCTCACCACCACTAATATCTGACAACCCACTCCGACCCTTCACAAGAGAGCTCGACCCCTGATCACTTACTCCACCTCCCAACTGAGTACTAGGTGTACCAGCTCGAGCAAAGCCCTGACTATTTGGAACTGGCATGTTATTCCCAAGAATCTCTAAGCCCAGCTCAGGCTGACTACCATACTCCACCTCCTGATCATCACCAACAGAATCCGCAACCTCTTGCCCACTTTCCAAACCCTCCTGCATCTCAGCCTCAGACTCGATCTCCCCAGTTCTTGCCTACTGTCCAGAAGCAGCAACACTGGTAAATAGCGCCTCAAGAAGCTCATAGCAGGGCAATCCCTTATGGCGATACTTTGCTGCCTCTTTATGCACCTAAAATTACATTATTCAAATCACTTGTTAGTTATAACATAAACAAATAATATAGACTCGGTGTTTGATATGTCAGATGACAATGTAACCTACAATTGTATACTCGTTCCACACTGAAGCAGGTGCATTTGGTATACCTTTCACCGCATCCCAGCCAAATCCTGAGTTGGATTTTTTCTTGCGAACAATATCAAATTCGCGCATCAGCTATTAATGATATTGTCAATCAATTAGCTAATAACTCTTCATTTGAATCATTCTCTCCATTCATTATACATAATAAGAGCAACTTGGTTAAACAACTTACAATAGCTTTCTTATTCTTGGCCTGACTAACAGTTATGGTCCTTGTGAGTGCCTCCGCAAATCTGGTATTTAGCTTGGCCACAATATCTGTCCAGACTGTTTTTTTAAATCCGTTCTCAGCCCGCTCGCCCAGTCGAACACGCCTGACAAGTGCTTCGATAAGAAACTTCACAGAAGAGGATATCCACATACTGTTCCCCATTTAGGTTGACAAGATATAAACCAATAGTACCATGTTAATCATACTTTAAACAATAATGGCCTATTAATTACTAGGAATTAGGAACTCACAAGTGATCTTAACAGTTACAGAGGAAGAGATTTGGGAATAGCCTGGCTGAGCTTGTCTTAAAAAGAACACTATGTTGTTCAATCAAAAAGTGGAGATGAAATATGTGCTGGTTGTGAAGACAAAATAAATCGTAATTTGCATGTATATATATGACTTGATACAGGGAAATAATATTCAAATTTTATAGGTTATAATATACATCATATGCAATCTTGCTGATTAAGGAAATACTACAGTAAAAGTGGCCTTGCCAAACACCATTATTTATGGAAATACTACAGTATTTTTATTTCAGCTTATAAGCTATTTTCATGAAATACTATAGTATTTTATAATGCATGGTTGGTGAACAGGGCCTAAGTAAAATATTTTGTATTTTCAGAGCCTGCAAGCCCTCCAAAATTAGGACTCATAACCCTCACCCCACTATTATCTTTAATGTGATAAGTTCAATAGTTAATCTATGAGATCCATTCCAGTTACCTGATCTATTGATAACCTCTCAGTCAACCCTCTCCTCATATGCTATTAATATCGCCAAACCCCAGTGGGATTCTCGAGATCATCAGTAGTATATTATTAGTGCCGATCCGTGATTTACCTAGTCCCATCCTGCCACGGACTGTTCTTGCCCATCCCGCCCCCTGCCTTCCACTAATGATGATGCCCCCTCTGAGCCTGAGGGTATACAAGGACCTGATGATGTCATGGACCAGGATGCACCCACCCTACACGACCCACCCAGGATTCCCTCACCCACCACTGCCATCATGGATCTCACAACCCCCAGACAGCCAGTCCCACCAACTGGCACTCCAGCTGACCCTTGCCCCAAATCAGTTGCACCAGTCCCCACCTGGCTCTCCAGTTCTCCGCTCCCACATGGCCCATTGGCTTTTCCTCGCCAATGAATCCTGCACTGGACTCCCCCTCCCTGACGCAGGCGCCAGGCACTACCCTCACCCTCATTCAACACAACTGCCTTGGGATCTGGAATGTGTTTCTGTCCCTATTGAATAGCCTTAAGGCTATGCCCACCCCTCCACACTTTGTCGCCCTGCAGGATCCTCCAGTCTTCCAGGGGCGACTACCAATATTTTCATCTTATAAATCATTTTCCCCACCTACTACTAACGGCGCCAAACCTAGAGTGGCTGTTTATGCTCTCCTTGATTTCATGCAAGTCTTCACTACTACCCGTCTTCTTTGACTGGCTGGACTTAATGGCAATTGATATTCACTCCCCTTCAGGCCTGAGTAATTCAGCTCATCTGGTCTTCTGCATTTACAATGCCTACTCCACCACCGGGCGCTCGTTTCAAACCTGTACAATCACACCACCTTCCATGTTCAGGGAACACACTTTTCCCACCCTACTGATTGGGGATCTGAACCTCTATCATCCCCTTTCCCACCCTCCAAGGGTCTTTTCTGATACTGAATTTAACCTTTCTTTCCCATACTTTGACCTGGCCTCTGAGCTAGGCTACACACTTTTAAACACACCAGGTGTATTCACTCTGTTCCCCTTCGATGGCACATTTAGACCAGGAGTCTTAGACCTGGCCTATGCAAATCCCTCCCTTGCACCCTTTGTTAGCTCATGGGGTATCACCCTCCCACTCACTGGCTCTGACCATGTCCCAATCACAATAGCCCTATCCACGCCATTCCTACGACAGCCTGACCCCACTCCTAACTGGACCAAAACGGATTGGCACACACTCTCCCCTCTCATAAAGGATCCATCAGTCCCACCTCCTCCCACGCTCCCTACCCCAGACTCACTTAGTGCTTGGTTCGACCGCCACATGCGCACCAACACCTCCCTCCTAGCCCAGCACACTACAAACAAACGTCCTTGCTTCAGGTCAAAGCCATGGTCGACAGCTGAACTATCGCAGCTGAGCCAAGCTTTCAACAGAGAGGCAGGAATATCACGCATGTCCCCCTCCACCACCCTGTCCGACAGTGCTCGTGCCTCCCGCCTCGTGTATTTCAAGGCCATAAAAAAGGCCCAGCCATCACACTGGTACTCTTTCCTCGCCTCCTTGGACTCCAAATCGCTGTGGGCTGCCTGCAGGATCACTAGCGGGCGCCCCCCTGATCGGTTCCCCTCCTTTCCCAATGCTACGACACACATCGAAGTCAACACCTCCCTCCTGCATCACTTTGTTCCTCCTAAAGACCCCCAATCCTTTCCATCCATCCTGCGACCGTTCGCGGATTTCCTGCCACTTCAGAAACAGGAAGTCTCCCTCGCCCTCCGCAAGTCCTATAACACCTCAGCCCCTGGGCCCGACCTGATCCCCTATGGCATATGGAAAAGGATCAACAACATCAACCCCACCTTCCTCATCTCGCTCCTAGGTACCCTGCTGACCTATGGCTTCCACCCCTCCTCCCTTAAAAGAGCCAATGACATTGTCCTCTCCAA
>QFET01002716.1:1270-12344 GCA_003316355.1 Tuber calosporum
CAACGTCGGGGCCGGAGGTGGGTATTAGTCTGTGGAGTTTCAAACCCAGAGCTCTCAAACTGCTCCTTTGGGCCTATGTGGGAGTTATGTGCCTAACAAAATCACGTTACCTCCACTGGTAGTCATCAAGGTCCAATAGTCATTTATGATAAACTTGATATTCCTTCATCATTATATCTACCAAACTGTTATTACGCTATCCATATGAAATAGGCATTGCATAGTTATTCCTCAAGACAATAGTGATGCTTTGAGATATTGTACAGGCAATTCAAATTGGGAAGCGATCAGATAATTGCCTTATGATGGAGGTGTAGAAAGCCTTTGGAGATACTGTTCAGGTGGTACCAGGAAGTGCGCCTCTACCAAGTTGTGACAAGTATCCAGGTAAACTGGAGAGCTTCAAGAAAAATAGAAAGTTTTAATAAGGTAGAAGGGGATGGGCATCATATATGTACTGTACAGTTTCTTAAAATGTTTGATTAGTTCTTACTTTTTCCATCTAATCATATGTTCTGTGCTTGTTTGTAAACTACAACGCATTCCCGATCATGGTCATCTAATGAGGCTCAACTACTCCATATTAGCATAAACCTTTCAGGCTTAGTAACCAAGTAAATATTTAATTATGGACACCATTGAGGGAAAAATATATGTGACTTGCCTAGTGGAAAATTCAATTTCTTATCCTAATCTAATACCCTATAAGAAAAAAGTGGACAACTCTTGGCAACTCTTTGCAAGACTTGGCGCAGTTTGGAAACATATATCTAAGACCCCTCCCCCGGCTCCTTTCTCTTGATTTTCCCCCACCATCCTCCTACTCAACCATTCTCAACTACTATTTCCCTCCTCAATCTCATTACCCCACCTCGTTGCTGTCTCGATACATTCTACCTGGTGAATATTTTCTTAGGATGCCTATTGCATTCCTCTGCATAAAAAAATAATTTATAAAATATAAAAAAATAATATATAATTAATAATAAATATTATATATTAGATATTAAATTATCAAATAAAATACAACATATAAAAAATTATAAATAATAAATAATAAATAACATATAATAAAATAATAATCAAAAATTAATTATTCCAATAATAAAAATTATAATAATTTTAAAGATTCAAAATATAAATTGTAAAACATATACAAGCAAATAAAGAGAGAGATAAATAAAAAGATAATTAATTAATTGAACAGCAAAATAAAAAAAATTAGATAAATTTAGATAGAAGTAAATCCACTAAGAAATACATAAATATGACCAATAAAATAATAGATTAACTAATAATATTTAGAAATGCAAATAGATCAATAAATTGGTAAATATAATATTAAATTCAAGGATAGTGATAATATTAAAGAATTAATTAAAGGGTACATAGAGAAATCAATAAAAAGATAGTTAGATAAATAAAGAAGACTAAATAATTAAATGTATAGATAAATAGATTAATAAATATACAGGAGAGTTAAAGAAGTAGAAAACAAAATATCAAAATAAGGATATAATTAAGATATCAAGAAGTAGATAAACAAAAGATAACAAGGATCTTGAAAAAGGGATAAATAAGGATGAATATCAAGAAGGAAGAGTTAGGTAGATATACTAATTGATAGATCTATGTATATATAAATATATTTAAGCTAAGTTAGAAAGTGGCATACTTGAAGGAATAGCTAGATATACATAGATGACAAGAGATTAGGAGATAGCAATATAGATAGATGGATAAATATAAAGATATATAGATAGACAGTTAGATAGATAAATAGATGGATAGATAGATATATAGATAGATATATAGATAGATACATATATAGATTGATTGGTAGATGGATTGATAGAATGATAGATAGAAAGATGAGAAGCATGATATATGGAAAGATTGATTGAAAGATAGATAAAGGAAAAGATAGATAGATAGATAGATAAATAGATAGAAACATACATATATACATAGATCTATATATATCTAGAAACACTAATATCTAGAAGGATAAATAGATAAAAAGAGTGATAGACAAACAGATTGATATATAGTGGGTTAGATAAATAGATGGAGATATATTTGAAGTTAAAGATATCTTGATAAATAGATATATAGAGGATTAAATTATTAGATAGATGTAAAAATATATGAAACTAGTAGCAGAGGATGAACAGGGAACTGTTAGAGTCTATACTTATCCTTAATATTATAACTGACAATTTCAGTTAATCTATATTACAACTATAGGTTCAACTTATGGTAAAACATGTAGGATCTAGAAGAATGTATAGGGGGATATGATTTAAATTGAGGGCAATTGATGTTTAAACAAATTAAACAGAAATTTGTAAATTGATATCTGTCTTATATTTTTGCCAGTATTAATATTTGAATATAAATGGTAAAACCAGTAAGAAGTATACAAACAAGATAAAAGGAGGCATGTATTTTTTATAACTATGCATTTTATATGTAGATGGTAGGATAAATAATACTTATACTATCAAGTGATAGGAAGGCTGATATTTTTATAACTGTTAATTGTTAATTGGAAAGTAGGATAACCAATATGAGTACTGTGGAGTTATAGGTAGGAGGCACAAGGTTTTTTATTTCATAATTCTATAGAGAAGAGTAGGAGCAGGGCAACTATATATAGTCAGTTTAGGATAGGGATTGGTATTTTTCTGGCTATTAATATATGGCATACATAGTAGGTTAAGCATTATATATACTGTAAAGATAGGAGCTGGTATTGTTATTACTATTAATTTGGTATATGGACAGTAGAACAGGTAATTTGATCTTCAAGGTATCAAGTAAGCAGTCACATAGGAGAACTGATATAAAACAAGAAGCCATCTGGGTAGTATGAAAATATTTACTCTGCAAGCAAACTAAGTGAGGTGTAGAGCCTCAAATCCACGAACAAAAGGAATTTTCTTTCCAACAAATTTAGGCCAGAAAGGCCAGAAAGGCCAGAAAGTTACTATGGAAAGATATCTTCAGAAGGCAAACTCTGTGTGGAAAGAGCGGGAACTCTAAGTAGGAAAGTTTATTGTGGAAAATAATGATTACATAATATATTTATATAGATGAAGTGGGAGTCTTGGCAGAGATGAAATTTAAAGTTTTTGAGTATTACAATGACATAGTTAATAAGATTAACAACCAAACCAACCAATCTCTGATTACGATTCATAAGCACCAATGTCTATAACTAGACTATTAGGGAGACGACAAGTAACCTTGAGGTCTCGAGGGGGGCTGCTAGTCTTTAGGTATGATCCTGTCATGCTACTTTCATAACATGAGATGAATTCGAGGAAATGGAGATACAAAGGCTAGTAGTGAGATGTGAATAAAATGATATGCTGATAGAAAATACAACAGATTTGGCCATAATATTTGATGACATTCATGCAGTCAGATGGAATGTTATCTATCCCACTACCAACTATTCTTGAGTAAACATTATTTAGAGACATCTCATATACGCATAGCTCCCAATTAATTATAATAATAATGCTAGCTGATATCACGCAATCCACGCCATGCGAAGAAATGTCAATAAAATCACTCAACCAATACTGCTAGGACGTGTTAGATCTTCTTCAGAAAACTCCATCAATCCACCATATCCAGCTGTTGCAAAGATTATGGATAGAACTATACCGTTTCGAAAGATTATATCCATTATAAATCAGTCCATTACCAAACTTACTGAACATGATAATGGAAAGCCAGTTTGGTCAACTAAAGATATTCTTGTCAAATATCAACTCTTTGAAAATTGTCTCAAGGCAGATGTGTTGCTAGTATTAGATGGTGATAAGATGCGGAAATGTGGCTAAGATATCAAATAACTATCCATCTTGCATAACTGTTATATACTCTATAGTTTGCAGAATTATTACTGTGATAGTTTACATAGTAAATCCACATCATAGTTGATCTTCTATCCCATTAACCCATTATCTCCCTTATCTCTGCCACTGGTGAATATAAGCTATCCTGTTCACAGTCTTCCCCCTAACCATTCTCTACTATGTGTTCATTATTTTCCTCCTCTGCATGACTTGCAACATAAAATTGGTGATTGTCACTTTTCGCACTATGAGGTATGAAGTTATCCAATGCACAGAGAACAAGTATAAACTTGCCTTAACTAACTAAGCCATCTTCTATGGCAGTCTTCAGAATGCCAAACTGAGACTCTAGGACTCTAAATATTCACTATATCACATTGCATAATTGTGCATGCCAGAGGCGGAAAAGCTCCTGTTTTCAGAGAGGATATGGCAGGGAACTGTCCTGCTCATGCAGATGGTATAGTACATGGCGATGTTATATCTGAAAGGCTTTTCATAATCCGTAACCTGCAACTGCATGATATATGGCATCTTTCTCTCTATAAATCCTGTTGAGCTCTGAATTGTCTAATACCCATGCATCATTTGCTGTGTGGTCCCATCCTCAACAGTAATAGAATAAGTGCATATCAAGAATTCAACCAGCTTGCACATTTTGAGTAATCGCACCTTTGCAATATCCATAGGCCGCCTGTTGAGACCCTCACACATGAGGTAAAATATGTGTGCAATAGATTGTTCCACGAGTATCACAAAAGTATATCATCTTCACTCAGTCTTTGAAAATACCTACTGGGATAGTATTTCGTGGGCTACAGATGAAAGTCTGAAAAAGTAACAGTAAGGCCCTTAATACTTGGTGAAAGTGCCTAGTAAATAATTTATATATTATTAGTTCAATTATCATAAGATTAGAATAGATATAATTACCTAGAAATCATCTAACTACTAAGTGGAAATTGTTTCTGTGACTCTCTCTTTGAAGCTCTATGGTGAACGGTTTATAAATATATTAGCAATTTCACTTCTACAAAAATATGACAGGTTAATGTGAGCAATCAACATTCAATAATACACGGATAAAGATGGAACAAAGTCGTGATAGCCATCTGGAGGAGTTCAATTAGATGACTAGGATAGGCTTTGAGGATCTCACCTATATACCTCTGTTCTAAATACCTTGAGGTATGTACCATCTTGTTTGAAAGAAAGAATCAAGTATAAATTATGGTACTAACTGCACTGTAAACATATCTGCAAGTCAAGACAGCATTTCTGATATTGGTAGTCGCCTTTGGCGCTATTTGGATATGGTAAATATTGAATTTGTAACAAACTTGAAGAACTGGAAGGTCCTAACAGGTTATTATATTTTAAAAGAAACTAGGTTATTTAAAAATTATAAGTTTCAGGGGATAATTTAAGACGGGAACCGGGGTGTAAAGGACATTTTGTAGTCGCTCTTCTTGAATAGACATTTATTTTGAATAGAAAGCTGCCTGATTTAGAGGTTGCCAAGTGGGACTTCTGTCTACATTTATTTTGCAATAGAAGGAAACGGCAGGAAAAGGTCAATTATATCTGGCAACGGAATGGAACCATCAGTGCCTATCAGGCTCTTAGTCTTCAGGGGAGGTTTTCTGTATCTAACATGAGCTCACTCCTCCTAGGCTTCGTCCCATAGCTCCTACAGGTCTACATACTTTTCTTTCCTATATTTTTTCTTCTAATATGGACAGGTTTATTATACAAAAATTAAGTCAACACAATTGAGGAGGGTCAAAAACCGGAAGCTATTCCTTAGCCAAGGCAGGAAAACCTATTCCTCAGTTTTCAATATCTGCCTTGTTTATCATATCTGGATTATACCTATGCTCTTCGTTTACTGATTCCTGAGCATGCCCTTAATTGTCTAAGGAATCCCTAGTGTTCACATCTTGGCAACTCATTGTCCACTTTGTAAAATACCCCAATTCGCGTATATATCTGATTTAACCTCCAACCTTTCATATATACGAAAATATTTTACTCTATACAATTGTTTTGATCACTGATATTAGATTGGAACCAATTTCTCTACAATTGCAACAGGGTTGCTACCACCCTAGCTAGTTTGTTTTCAATTTTAGTTTCAATCTTGATAAATATAATAACGGCGGAATCTTGTATCTAGGGTATACCTCCAACGTCTAGCTGTCTTATATCCTATTTTCCATTACCTTGAATACTCTATCGAGCATTGAACTAAGCTTTTTAGAGGGTTTAGTGTGTCTCAAATACTAGTAATTTTGCATAACTTGGTGCTTAACCCACAGGTCAGCTTATTGCTTGGCAATGGAGTTATATGTTATACATATCAGATATAGTACAAGTATACAATATGGTTGTATATAGTAACGTAATCAGGGGTGTTATGGGTGAACACCTAGTTATGGGTCAGACATATTTATTAGGAAACAACTCCAGTAATGTCAACCACTCAACCAGAAACACTCTGTTTAATCTCAAATTGTAATCACAGGATTAGAGCTGTATTTAGAACAAGTCTATGTGCTTTTATTTTGAGAAAGTACTATGATGAAAGACAAAGGATACATAGTGTATGATACTAAACAGTTAGTTTATAACAGAAATATATTCATCATCAGCTATGTTATAGTTGATTTGATAGAAAGTCGAGTGGCGGAGACGTCTAGTACTAGTCATGTGGGCATTATTTTTTTAATTTTCCTCCTAGTAAATGTGAGCTATAAAACTTTAAGTAGGGTAAATTTAGCCTACATTTTAAACAATGATGTTATCATCACTATCTTCATTTCTATCATAACCAGAACCTTCTGACTCCTTCAACTCATCATCAGCCTTACTAAGTACTACCTGCCTAGACTAATACTGCTTCAGTCGCCACTCATTCAACTTGACAGGCTTGGATGCCATTCTTCTCCTTGTCAAGGACTTTTCGCTTTCTGTACAGATGTGCAAGTTGCTTGGATCCCAGATAAGACCACCCTTTGATTGCATGCGGTCAGGCTTAGTGCTCTTCTGTATAGCTAGCTGTAGTTGAAGGAGTTCGTTGGTAAGGCTTAAATCTGCCTTTGTCTCTTCATGTAGGGAAACAAGCACAGTAAAATACATTTTTCATCACAATTGAGGGTTCAATTTCTGGCACCTCTAGTACCAACTTTACAAACTAGTTTAGCCTAGTAGATCGGTCTCTCCTAGCAGCAAGTAGGCGTAGAGTTGGTTGCCGAATTGCCAGGGATAGTGGGGATAAGCCTTATGATTGAAGAGTGTGATCACTGCGATTGCGATGTTCAGTAAACGGTATTAAACCAGTCAGACGCTATGCTAACAGTATGTTCTTCTTGGTAAAGGTCTTGAGACTTGCTCTATAGAGCATGGGATAGAAGTCAGTCTTCTGTAGCTTTGAATATGGTCTATGAGCACGCATCTTTGCTTCAACCTCTGGTTTGTAGTATATATTGAGAGGAGAAAACAAACCAATATCAAGTGGCTGAACACATGAGTCGAATGCGCAAGTAAGCAGAGGAGTTGAATATTGTGCTCGAGAGCAAATTCAATAAACTGAAAGTTCTCACAATGGGAATTGTAACTGTGAAAAATCAGGATTCAGTGCTGTTTGATGCCATTTGTGGGTCAGGATTTCCGGTCAAATATTTGCACCAACCACGCATAGGTATTCTGGTAATTGGTGTATCCAGTAAGCGAATGACTCAAGAGGGCATTCTGCTTCTCCACAAAGTCGATATTGCTATGATGACCCATAAGATATGTCCTTGCAGGATAGATAATAAGAGGAGGCAAAACTATTCCAGATCCTGATTCAGCTAAAATATCATAGACTCAACGGTGGTCACCATCCTGAATAACCTTTGGATTCCTCCTTGATGTTCTGTAAATGACCTGCCAATTACCTGAGAGCTTAAGGGCAAATCCCTTCCCATCCATATTTCAAATATTCTCATCTTGAACTTGAAACTTGCAGCAAGTATTGTAAAACTGATTGAGGTGGGATTTAAAGGATGAAAGGTCTGTAGCAAGTGCCCTCTGGTTGTCTACTCCCAACCCAACCTTGGATTGAATTTCTGGATGCCGAATTAAAAACCGTTGTATCCAGTTCACTCCTACCTTCTCTGCCTTTCCTTGATCTTTCCAAATGGCATACACCATTTGAGAAACATGAGAGCGGCGTGGAGGCTACTCAAAATCATCCCACATTTGAACCCTCTTGACTAAGGCCTTCTCCAGTTCATTGCTGAGTAGTTGCTAATCTAGATGGCATTGAATCGCTGGCTGTGTGTACTTATGATACCGCTTGTATAATGTTGTGTTTGGAATCATAAATTGTTAACTTGCATTCTGAATTGAGAGTCCTGGTGTACTTCGGAGAGCTTTACAAGCCTTTGCTATCTTGTCCTCATGATTGACTTTCATTTTAGGCATTCAGGAGTATAATAGGAGGTTTTTATGTAAAGTTGTAACTAAAAGAGTCAAGGAGATCGCTTGGGAAAAATATTTGTTACAAGTAGTGATATTGAATTCAGTAGCTCACTTTATATATCTTAGATTTTAAGGCAACAACTTGTGAAACCATTGAGAATACTCTACCCATGGGATATATGTATCCAAAAATGATATTTAGGCAGCTCATGGGCCAATGTCATTGAATATAGTAATATTTGTAAAAATTGACAATTACTTCAATAACACTGACCAAACTGTATATATTTTTGAAATTATTTCAAATTATGAATGCTTATTTCACACACACATTCTATTGATGTCTTATGTATAAAGGAGTTAGGCATAGTAGTTTTATTCACTATTTGATTCCTAATATATAATTGAGCCAGGTAACCCATAACTAGGTGTTGACCTATAACACTGCTGATTATGTCAACAGGAGGTCACTATATGACTACAACCCTTACTTCAAGAAGTAGTCTTTATAGCAGTGTGGTCTGCCTCTATGAAAGATCTAGACTGTAAAGAAGGTGGACTGTGAATCATGATAATCAGAAAAGAGATGCACCTGAGTGCATATATAAAAGAGAGACAGCAACCAATACTGCTCAACTAGTATCTTCTAAGATGTTTGCAAATAGGCTAGATCAATTTAAAGTTACTGAATTAGGCAAATGAAGTGAAATCTATCTATTGTTAGAGTGTGGAACACTCCCAGGAAAATGCTCAGTATGCAGAATCAGTTTACTGAGCCAGACATATATCCTAAGGCCAAAAGAGTGTTTCCACTTTCTCCCCTATTGCGAGATTTGTTTAAGAAGAGTTCATATATATTGGTAACTGTCACAAACCTCGATCAGTTGCAGTAGCTTACAGAATCTCAGACCTGCTAGTAGTTGTAAAAGGACATGGACAGGAATGGTATAAAACACCTTCTAAAGTTACATGATACTTAAAGGTACCTTGATTAAGGAAAGGTACTTAGGTACTGAGTGCAGTAGGGTAACTTAGCTAGGCTGAGACAACACTGATCCACAACTGAGTAGGGTAACCGACTTAGACAGGGTAACTCAGAACACAGGATAGGTTGGATAACCTATTTAGAAAGGGTAACTCAAGACTATAGTTAAGTAGAGCAACGAGCTCAGTCATTGTTACCCATTCCCAATCCCAGACTGGGTAACTTCTCAGGTAAGGTAACTGAAAAATTGAAGAATATAGAGTAACAGATTAAGCCGCCGTTAGGCCTCGCATATCTGTGTAAACATTTGCATTATAGTTTGTGAGTGTGTATAAAAAATAGTGATATTACAGGAGTGCTCCCGAGAAGATTCAGGGATGTCACAAAGTCTATGAGTGCAATTTAGGCAATCATGAGGGCAAGTTAATATAACTTAGACTTCACGTCTGCCTAGAGCGATTTCAAGTTACCCTACTTTAACATTAGATAAAACACCAAGCTCCACAATAGTCACAGTGAGGTGAATTGTGATGTTTTGGCAGCCTAACACCCACCTGACCCATCCGTGTTTGCAATTTCAGCCACTGTATTAAAGGTCTACAGTTGATAAAATTTTAGGAAAAAGCGCAGACGCCAAGGGTGTCATGTAATAGTGTATACATCAGAGGCATACACTAGACCTGATTTTGTCCGAAGGATATAGATAGGTTTGAGTGACAGCAGACCCCGAAAGGTTGCTAGTATTGACCCTTGCAGGCACTGTGAATGTACTCTAGGCAGTCAATATGGCTACTAAGGTATGAGAGTACTTGGAAATTGCGTCTCCGGGTCGTAGAGATACCCCTGTCAAAATAGACAAAACTTTACTGGTCCGGTAAGAATAGCCCAAGTGTTATCCAATTATGAAGAAAGATTAGAGGACTGGAAAGGCATTTTGTGTTATCATGGTGGCTGTATGAAAAGAACAATTGGCTATGGGTAGCGACCATTTAGCTAACACAGCAGTTAAATTCAGTTGGGTAGCTAAGTGTTAAATAGAATACTCGTGCCAAGGTTGCGGCTGTTGGCCGCAACTCCTGGATGTTCGCTGGCTCACAACCTGGGGCACTCTAAAGAGTGCCTGCCAGCTCAACACAACTTTGCGGCTCAACACAACTTTGTGGCTCAACACAACTTTGTGGCTTCACACAACTTGGTGGCTCAACATAATTTTGTGGCTCAGAATAGTTTTTTAGCTAAGGGTACACTAGCAAATTATTTTAAGAGAGTTTAATATACATTTAGTTCTGCAACCTTGCTTGTTGCTTGGCCATTCTCTTTTGCTGTGCTAGCCTAGCAGATCTGGCTTTATATGCTGCCTTTATCTCATCAAGAAAAGGTTTATGTGTGGCAGTATCAGCCCTTTTTTTAGCATTTTGGGCTTTACGTAATTGTTTTTGTGCCTTTTCCACCTCAGCAATCACTCTACTTTAACCATTTGGCGTGCCTCCGACGCATATATAACTCCACCTTTTTGTATCTGCCTCCTATTTTGAGCCCTACGTCTTGCGCTCCTGGCGACTTCGGCTGCTTGGGTATTTTCCATATGTTCCTTTGCTAACACGCCTGATTGTGCAAGTGCCAGTCCACCCTGAAGAACAAGCTTGAGACGCAGTTGGAAGTCGGGTGACATATCCCTTGCCTCATATTGCAATTGACCTCCTTGTGCCCTAAGGCTCGCAATTGTAAGTGGAATGCTGAGAGAGAATTCAGAAGA